>CP137672.1:6802720-7080969 GCA_037976565.1 Mesocentrotus franciscanus
ACTTAGATTATGTGTACACATTTTCTTTGCCAAAATCTTTCGGAATCATACTTTCTTATACCGAACACTATAGATCCGATCCTACCAATGCAGGCCGCACTCTCAGTATATATGGCAGTAAAGGTACGCTAGTCTTGTATATGTTTTGGATGGTGTTCCTTTCGAAGGGTTGAAACAACAAGAACCTCCTTTCTATTTTTTACGATATAAGATATGTACACTCATGACAATAATAAGGCTTTTCTTAATATCTCCCTGTAAACGCCCCTTGATTGATTATGCGGTGTGGTTTGTTTTAATTAACAAAAGTATATATCCATATCCCCAACGTTTCACTACTGAAGCTACCGCAGGGTGTTACCGTCATAAATATTCATCTTTCAATGACAGCCGCCGTATAAAAACTAAGTCAACGCCGCCACCACCACCAACAACAACAACAACAACAACAACAACAACAGCAACAACAACAACAACAACGAAAGCCTTCATTTGTGAATATTTGAAATGGAAACCTAGAAAGAAAATCAATTCTAGGACATATGGTATGGTAATGTACATGTATGTAATCAATAGTGGAGCACTTTTATATACATTATGATATGCGATTTCTCCTCACGAATATTGCCTTTTAAAAATTCCCTTGCAGTTCGTTTTATACGTTTTTCCTTTTCCTTTGTCTCTGCTGCATGGATCATCATCTGTTGAGTCCAGTGAAACAGATCACAGGTCAAAGGTCATTATTGGTGTACATCATTCATCCTCTGTTACCTTAATTACAAAACTACCGTCAATTTTGTGTGTGTTTTGTGTGTGTATTTATTTATTTATATTTTATTCATTATTATTATTATATATATTTTGGGGGCTAGCTTTACATTAAAATATTGGGTTTTGTTCTGATTGCAATAATGATTTCAAACTATCAATTCATCTCCTCTCTTTTTAATTACCTATATACTGCATCTGTAAGTTAATTTCTACGCGCTCCATTAGGCCTATTGTTTATTATCCATTGTTAAGCGAGTCAGGATATTGATTATTCTGCTCGAGAAAACTAACAAAAGTAATATTGAACCAATAATTTTCTTAAATTGATTATGAAATATCAATTTTCAATAAGACAGTGTTGTATCATATTTTCATGAATACACTTTTTCAGTCTGATTATACCTCCCGTCCAAATTTTGTTGAATATACTCCTTTTCAAGTTGATGAAATTTAGGCTGCCTAAAGTGTATTTTAATGTTTATTTTCATATCTTCATTAATATGCATAATAATCAATACATATATACGTTCTTATATAATATACAAATTAAAGTGGTGAAAATTATCTATTCTAATGAATTAACTTGTAAACGTCTTGGTTTAGGTTGTTGATAGTAAAATGTTGCAAGTTGGGTAGGTTGAAAACTGAGAATGCATGCGAGAAAGGGGGGGGGGTGGACTGAAATATCGAGAGGGTGATAGAGAGAGAGGGGGTGGCAGACAGACAGAGAGAAAGACAGAAAAAGAGGGGGTCGAGAGGCCGGGACACACATAGAAAGATATATATATATAGAGAGAGAGAGAGGGGGGAGACGAGAGAGAGAGAGAGAGGGGGGATCGAGAGATAGATAGAGAGAGAAAGAGAGAGATGGAAGCTTAGGGTATGTATATTAAAGACGACAGGATCGAGGGATTGAAAGATCATTTAAAAAAAATTATAATGCATGAACACACAAAAATAAGTGTAATATTATAGCGATAGATCGAGGAGAGGGAATGAAAGCCTAGCTATCGATCATATTCAAGCAAATCTAGAAGGGTCTTTGGCTCTGAAAAGAGCCGTTTTTTTTCTCCTTAGGAGAGAGGTCTGCTACACTTAGCCGCCGAATCCGTACAATGTACGGCCCTGCCTCTTCAGTGCATACACCACGTCCATGATTACGTTAATCGCTAAAGATGGGAAAGATCCCTTTTCACTGAAAAATTTTAGACCCATTTCCCTTCTTAATGTCGATTATAAAATCTTAACAAAAATTTTGGCTAAGCGAATCAAGAAAGTATTAAATGAGATCATTATGGGAGATCAGGTGGGCTACATGAAAGGGAGGAATATTGGTGAGGCCATTCGCATTATAGATGATATTATTTTTCATACATCCCGTTACAATTTATCTGGTTTTTTGTTAGCTGTAGACTTCGAAAAAGCTTTTGACTCATTTTCACATCAATTTCTTCAAAAAGTTCTGTCGTCATTTGGTTTCAGTCCATCCTTTCAAAAGTGGGTTAAAGTTTTATACATGAACACTCTAAGTTGTGTATTAAATGAAGGAGGGTCCACTGGTTATTTCAAAGTAGAAAGGGGAGTAAGACAGGGAGACCCTCTTTCTCCGTACCTCTTTATCTTGTGTATTGAAGTAATGGCACACAAATTACGAATAGATAAATTGGTGGACGGAATTAATTTTGGAGATAAGGAAACTAAACTAGTACTTTATGCGGATGATATGACAATTTTTGTTCGCAATAAAAATCAATTAATAGGTTAAAAGTATTATTTGCAGATTTCGAAAAAATTTCTGGACTGAAAATAAACAACGACAAGACTAAAATATTAAGGTTAGGTTTATGTCAACGTTTAGATTGTGATTTTGCTTTTGGCGAAATAGTTGACTTTCTTAAGGTTTTAGGGATTTTCTTTTCCCTCGATGAACACAAGAAAGAAGATCTCAATTATAAAGAAATCTTAAGTAAAATAAAAACACTTTTAAATTTTTGGAAGCAAAGGGATTTAACACTTATGGGTGAGATTCAACTATTGAAGGTGCACATTTATTCTAAAGTTCTTTATCGGGCGTCACTTACTCCTGTTCCAAAATGGGTTTATGATTCACTGGATGAATTAACTTTTGATTTCATATGGAAAGGAAAAACAGATAAAATCAATAGAAACACCATGTTTTTAGACTATAAGCAAGGGGGGTTAAAGATGTTAAATTTTTCTGCACAAGTTAAATCGCAGCGAATTATGTGGATTCAAAAACTTCTAAACAAAGATGAAGACATGAAATGGAAACAATATTTTAACTTTGTCACTGAACACGTGGGTGGAGATTTGATATTTTCATGTGACTATATACCAAGTTTATTAAAAGTGACAGCTCCACAATTTTATATGGATTTATTAGAAGATTGGGTGAATACGAGACATATAAGGAGTATAGACATTGGTGATGTGGTAATTTTTAATAATAAACTTATTCGATATAAAGGAAGTTGTATATACGATAAGAGGTTGTATGACAAAGGAATTTACAAATTAAAACATATTTTGGAAAACGATGGTAAACTAAAATGTGACAGGCATTTTATCGATTTAGGTGTTGAAGTAAATGAAATTGAAAAGATCAAGCACTTTTATGCCTGTTTACCAGTTTGTTGGAAAAATAATTTTAGAAAGGGAGAAGAAAAAAATAATTCTGGAACTGATTTCACTTTGGGGAAGAAAACAACTAATATAGCTGATCTAAAATCAAAACAAATTTATGTACAATTAATAAAGAAAGATGATTTTAAACCTTTGGTTTTTGAGAGAATTGGAAGGAACTATGGTTTTTCCTGTAAGGAAATAGAAAACATATTTTTAAGACTAAGAAAGTGTACACTTAACAGTCGATTAAGAGAGTTTCAGTTCAAACTTATACATAATATATTATATACAAACCATCACCTCTTCCGTTTTGGTCTTGTCTCGACTAACTTATGCTCATTTTGCGAAAAAGATGAAGAAACATATAAACATTTATTCTATACTTGTGAATTTGCACAATCAGTGTGGGGAATGTGCACGAGATTTTTAGACTTTGAAATACATAACTGTAGTTTGGAGGAAATTCTGTATGGGAAAGAGGAGAGAAATAAAGGAAAATATCAATTAATGAATCATGTTTTAATTCTTGTTAAATATCTGATTTATAGAAATAGAGAACTTAAAAACCACCCTCTTTTAATGAAATAAAGAATAGTATAATAGGGGATAAAGTAGAAGAAAGGAAATTGGCAGCAATGAGGGGAACTCTCACTATTCATTTTTCTAAATGGGAAAACCTGAGTATTAGACAAACAATTGGAACCCAGAGCCAGTCGTCCACCGGTTAAGAGGGGGGGAGGGGGATAAGGATAAGGGAGAGGTCGGGTCGGGTAGGGTAGGGTAGGGTTAACAAAAAGAGAAAACTTTTCTCTCAGGACAACAGTATAAAAGAAGTATAAGTTGCTACATTGTTAAAACAAAATTTTTGGATTATACAACTGCATATGTTTTCTTTGAAAATATGAATTTTTGTTTCTAAAATGATGTATAGGAACTAACTATGTAAGTTTCTTTTGAAGCCGTTTGTAAGACAAACATTTATACTGATTTATAATGTCATCACATTTGCAGTGAGCGTTACATATGATGATTGATTTGTACTATGATTATAATTTGTTTCAAGAGAGAAAAGAATAAAAAAAAATAAAAAAATAAAAAAAAAAATCATGAGAAGGACACGAGAATCATGAAAGTCAGCATCAAACAGAATGAGAGATATGAGAGTAGAACAAGTTTCAATATATATATCTATATTTTTTTTTACTATATATTAATTAACACACCAACAGGCGAAACACAAACATATATCCAGTTTTCACATAATTTCTTGAAGGTGTTTAGGTGCCCGGGGTCGAAAATTGCTCCGGGGTAGAAATGAGGGGCATAATAATTGAGATTTGCCTGTGCCTACCCCTTCCCCCTCTCTCTATCCCCCGGCCTCGATCCCCCTGCCCCCCTCACCCTTCCCCCTGGCCCCCTAAGCTACATGCACAACACATGCACGTTGTATATGTATACAGTAGGATGCTTACTGTTCCACTACTAGTCGATCAAGCGTCATAGAATCTGAATGCATGGGAGTGGATGTCCTGAAGTAGTCCTGAAATAGTGTCTACCGTGTCTACTGGTAGGATATTTGTTACACATTAAGAGATTTTAAAAATTAGTCAATGCCGAAGTCCTTTCTTACTCGCCAATCGTGTCATTCTTTCACTCGAGAAGTCCAAATCAGTCCCATATGCTGATAATAATGTGTGCAAGAAGTGTAGCAGGCCACCCATCGCATTAGCATGGCGCAGAGCAGGCGCGACGCGACACCCGGCCGGAAGCGTTATTTTTTTCTGCGGCACAGATTGGGGTTAGGTGCGTGTTGAGCCTATGGGAAAGTTTAGGGTTAGGGGTAGGGTTAGGGTTAGGGTTAAATCAAGACCTCTTTTTTAAAAAAAGCCCCAATCTGTGCCGCAGAAAAAAATGAAACCGGCCGGAAGCGCATTAGCCAAGGGCGTGGCAAGGCATTAGCAGACCGTCCTCTCCTCGCCATCTCCTCGCACTAACAGCTTATAACATAGAGCCTATAGAGTGGTGAAGTGTGACGTCATCAAAAATCTATTTTTGGAATTTCTCAATTTTTTCTTCATTTTCCGAAAGAGCAACAAAAATAATGTCCAAATGTCGAAAACCAATCGAATATGTTAAGTATTGGCTGAGATATGACCATCTGAATAAAAAGATTGCCTATGGCCGGAACTCAGTGTTATATTGCTCTGGCTCCTAATGTTATGAGCCAGAGCAATATAACACTGAGTTCCCATAGGCAATCTTTTTATTCAGATGGTCATATCTCGGCATATACTTAACATATTCAATTGGTTTCGACATTTGGACATTATTTTTGGTGCTCTTTCGGAAAATGAAGAAAAAATTGAGAAATTCCAAAAATAGATTTTTATGACGTCACAGCTTCGGTACTCTATGGGAGCCAGCGATAGCCGAAGGGCCCATGTCGGCGAGGCTAGGCGCCAAATTACGAAAATGAGACCGAGATCGGATGAACGTTCTGCGCATGCGCTGGCTGTAAGCTAAAGTTCTAACTAAATCTAAGTGTTGAGCCAATCAAATGCAGCGACAGGATGGCTACCTTACGGGAAAAAAAACCGAGGCCGGGTCGCGGTCAGTCAGTTGCTTTGGAAGGGGGTGGGCACAGAGGTACGCTCATCATCATGTCCAGACTGATATTTTTAGTTACAGAAATGTCAATGAGATTTTGGCATTCACGTGATTCGTGAAATAAACCACTAGGGTCTATGGCACTAGGTAGTAGGTACTATTCACTTAGCTTTATATGTGTAATAGGCCCTATATCATATGGATTAATTAGGCCTATAGGGATTTATTGCAATGCATCCACCTCAGCTCCGCATAGCCATAGAATTACATGCAAGTGTTGTACACACTCGATGACCAGTGGCGTATTTTGCGCGAAAGCCAAGATTTTCAGGGAGGAAACAATTTATTATTTTTTAACATTTTTAAATTTAGATTATTAGAGGGTCATTGCAAAATTTGTATTGCCATTGGCATTGTTATAGACGTAGACCCCCTTTAGAGTTAGACCCCCGCCCCTTTCGTTAAAGGGCCCATGCCATCCAAATACAAGTTTATTCCTGTTGGTGTGTAGTCCTGCATACATCTCATATTTTGATATGTAAACTTCTGAATGTGTTTCATAGATTTTAAAATATTTTTTTAAATATTTGTTTTTCAAACTTAGCTCCACCCTAAAAATCCTCCAGATTTCATTCCCTTTGTGACATCATCTGTCAGTCATCAATGAGCTAACTTGAGAAAGTGGTATGTAACTTTGCCAAAGTTGACCACCTGTTACAATACAACAAACAGTTGCTATGTCAGACTAAACTAATATTCTACAATAGACAATGGTATACAATTTCCCCCAGCTCGATCAGCACATGCTAATAATAGAGTTGCATGCTTTCATACTTATACATCAACATTGCCTTTGTCTTCCTGGTGATGCTATATACAGCATGTCTGACATAACGACTTGTATGTTGCTATTATATGACGTATTGTAACAGGTGGTAAACTTCGGCAAAGCTACATACCACTTTCTCAAGTTAGCTCATTGATGACTGACAGATGATGTCACAAGGGGAATAAGATCTGGAGGGTTTTTTGGGTGGAGCTTAGCAAGTTTGAAAAACAAATATTTAAAAAAATATTAAATAATCTAATAAACACATTCAGAAGTTTACATATCAAAATATGAGATGTATGCAGGACTACACACCTACAGGAATAAACTTGCATTTGGTTGACAGGGGCCCTTTAATGCAATAAAATCTTCATCACCCAAGCTAACAACAGCAACTTCTAATTGAAATTCTTGGCGTGAATAGAATTTATTGTTTAGCAATCACTCCTTTTCCCTAACAAACATAATATGCAAGACTAAGAACATAATTAATATTTGTATACTTATTTGTTGGGGTTTTCAATTTCAGATCAATCATATCATAATTTCATTTGTTTATATAGTAGGGCAAGTAAATTGTGTTTATAACCTCTTTGACATAGCCCTTTAAAAAAAAATCTTGTTTTAATCATTTTCATTTCATTATTTATAGAATCAATCTAATTTATTACGTTTTTATCAAAATTCATTTATCATTATACCAGAATGCGATCATCATCATCAATATGCATCTTTTTCACACCTCGCAGGTAACAAGGCTCTTCCTGGTTCTGCAATGAAATATGATGGATGAGCAGAGATGAGGAGGGAAGATTCAAAGGGAGGGGAGAAGAAAAGTCGCCGCAAGTTGTACACCCAACCCCATGAACCCGTGATTCCTTTTACAACTGATCAAGATGTCTCTGGGTCCGTCAGATTAGCAGGAATGAAGGCAGCTACCTGTAGCTCCTCAGCTGAACAAGTGTCTAGTAAAAAGAAGCAAGGATCTACTAAGAAGCATGATCAGGATGAAGATGATGTTTTGGGGAGCGATCGTGATGTTTTCGTCAAACCTCTTATCTCGACAAGGAGACACTTCTTTGGATTCCTTCCCGTTTCAGCTGAGAAAACACGAGGTCATACGGTCTCCATGACAAGAGATAAAAAGAAGCTCAAGGATGCTATTGATCTGAATCAACAAAGAAAGAGAAATAAGAAAAATGGAAATATCGGAGCACAGACGGATCGCAGTCCTTTCAAAGTACCTCTCAAAAAAATGGGAGGAAAGGAATTCGTTGACAGAGCAGGATGTCAAAGAGAGAAGTTGAACAAATTGAGTTGTAGAAAGAGGCACAACAACTCGAAAGAGGGAGAGTCCTGTATGCAAGATGAAGCATTGACATCCAAGCGGAAACAAGATAGGGATTCCTCACATGCATCCAATCATTTCATATTAGGAAAACATGGAAGTAAACCAGACAAGGACTTTGAAAGTTTGGATCAATTGCACAACCCAAGTCAGGAACTCTTCACTGATACTGAGTCTGGAAATGAAACAGACACTCAAGCCAACGTGCAGAGAACAGTATCGAGATTCCTCGGTTCCCAGGAAGCTCAGAATGACTTCAGGACACCCAACTCCACCATGGTCCAACGATCTTCCCTTTCTGCAGGTGTCATTGACACACAGTCAGAAGTCACTGAGAGCTCTGACGATGGTGAAGCAAATGAGACTGTCCTTGAGAAGGAGATACGTAGCTTCTTCGAGAATAAGAAACAACAGTCTCCAAGATGTCATAGAAAAGTTGTTCTTCCATCGGAAATGTCAATGACTCCAATCCAACAGGGAACGGTTGATGGAATATCTGATGAAAGTGAGGTTATTTGTGCAGGACAAAAGATGCAGTCACATAATGTGCATGATGATTTTATGGACACTAATCATAGTACCCCAGACAGCATTGGTGAGCTTGCAGATGCTCAAAGACTCTCTGATGATACTTCAAGTACCTGCAGCCAAGGTGTGGCAAGAAGTGACATTGTGTTAGAGCAAGATGATAGGGATGATCATAATAGTGAAGATATTTTCGCTCAGAGAGGAGAGAAGTCACAGGACCAAATACAGATTGCTTCACAGAAATGTGGGTCACAAGCAAACCAGGATGTCGATTTGGCTGCCACAAGTGAGGAATCAGACGAGACATCGTCAAGCGATATCGAAGTAGGAGAATCAAGTGATGGGAGTCGCACACCATTCCACTCTACTCCTGCGGAACCTTCTCATTGTCCTCATCTGCCAAAAAAGCAAGCACCAAGTGCATTATCCCCATCTCCGACTCTGACAGAAATAGGAAAGCAGATGTTTAGGTTGTACTGCCACAGGAATACCGCTCCCCAAATTCTGGAAGCCCTCAAGACCTGTGGTAGCATCAATGGCAGTACTCTGGCATCAGCAACTGTCGATAATGGACCTACGAGTATTGAGGTGATACATGGGGAGTTCTTTGAAGAGGCAGCTGAAAGAACATCATCTGAAGCATCACTCGTTCTCTTTCAGGAAAACTCTGATGACATTGATGGGGATGTGGAGATAGGAGAGGCTGAACAGTTGACCAAGCCAGCAAGTCTGGATAGTGCTAAGAGAAAGAGAACAGGTAATTCACCATATCACCATTCCCTGCCACCATCAAACTCTATTTGCTAGTCAGCTATTTACATGTACATCTTCTTTGTATTCAATTTTGCTTAATTACTTTTACACTTTTTACTTTTACTTTTTATGTTCCATGTCTCTCTTGTTTTTAATTTCTATACTTCTTCGTGTTCTCTCTCTCCCTTCCCGACTTTAATTTATCTCTATTGTTTATCTCTGTTCTTGTAAAATTCACAAATGAAATCTTAAAGATATAGACCGGTAGTGGTAAAATTGCGGCTCAAGGGTTTTGGGTGCAAAATATCCATTCAATATTGTTTAAATATTGCCTTCAGAGGTTTAGATAGCAATACTTCAACCTAAATTCACAAAAAAAGCAGAAAAATATGCTCAAATGGTCAATGTTAAAATGGCCTCGCGATATCTATCCAGGCCGGATCGATATGATAATTTACCAAATATATCAACTAGTTGGCGGTTTCCCTGCAAAATTTGTACCATCACGTATTAGTCAAAACATATTCTTTCACATGATTGGTAATGAGAGCTTCCATTTCATTTTATTGAGAGGGGGGCATTTCCAAAACTGGTCTATACCTTTAAGGTATTTCATCAATGCCCAAGGTTTGAAATTTGTTTCTCTAAGCTCTTTAACATTTCAATAATTTCGATTTTATTCTGATTGCATCATTCCGATATACCTGTATGTCCTGTATATTTTATTACCTTGACAGCCATATTTATGTATCTGTCTGGAGTTACTTATTTGCATTTTTTTGAATATTCATATTTGGCAAATAAATCACATTTTATTGATTTTTGTTTAAATGTGTATATTGCGTACAAGCCAATAATCCATGCACCCTGTATTTAATGTTTTCTCCATCTCTCTCTCTCTCTTTTCTCTGTCTCCTCTCTTTCCCTCTCTTCTCTTCTCTTCTCTTCTCTGTCTCACTCAATCTCCCTCTCTCTGTCTCTCTCTCGTTTGTCAAATATAGCCAAAGATCATACAAAGACCAAACCAAAGAAGTCAAAGAAGAACAACAAGAAAAGGGAAGTGACAGCTAAACCAGGAGACAATACTCATAAAAGTAGACCGAAAGTCATCAATGGACCAATCAAAGGAGATGCAAGAAAGAAAAATGGTATTTACTGTTTATTATTTGTGTCTAGCACAGTGGCTAAAACATCAAGATGAGTAGGCTATAGGGCCCCCATAACAAAAAGCTTAACAATTGATTGTGTGATTGATTGATCAATCGTACAATCAAAATCAATTGTACATCATGGTCAATTGCAAAATAGCAAACAAATGCTAACTTATCTTTGTGTAAGGTTTAAATTTTACTGTTCCAAATGGTTACTTGTTTATTTTACATTTAGCTTTCCACTCTGTAATGCTTCAGCACACTCCTGACCAACATTCATTGTCTGATGTCTGGCTTCTATTGTTCTGTCCCTATTCATTCATCCTCATTCACATTACCTGCCATAGCACCACACACACTCACATACTCTTCCTATCTCTTGGCTATTCAACCCAACTCACTATAGGCACATGGCACTCTATCTTTCCTTAGACTTTCTATTGGTTATCTTTCCTTAGGCTTTCGTGTGATTGGTTATTATTGTTTTATGGACTGCATGTCAGCCATCTTGGCAGCCATTTTGTAGATGTATTAAAATATAGCAGTGCAGCTCAAGTCAACAAACATGTAAGACACATTTTGTTCTTGGGTGAGTCTTACAACTGGTGGCAGCGGTGGGATTTCTGCACTAAACTATAATTGCAGCCTTCCTTCATGTAGAAATTCCTGCAGTTTTTACAGGTGGTAAGTTGCAAAGTGAAATTCTCCCACCATCTTAAACTGTGAATGTGAATGTTTGAGAGCATGAATCACCCTTCTCCTCACTGATGAACCTCCCTTCATTTTTACCTGAGGCAATTAGTGTTTGTGTGAGTTCATCTTCCTTCATTAATTACTGAGATTTATCTTGAGTTTTTGAGCCTTGATTCTTTCCTACATCAGTGATTTTGTGAATTCCGGCATTCATCCTTCATCAGTGAGTGAGATTTTGTACCCTTCTTCATACTGAAGCTGTATTTTTGTGAATTCCTGCATTCATCCTTCATCGGTGATTGAGGTTTTTTCAGCAACTCATCACAGTCAGATTGCATGTATAGTCTGCCTTTAGTTGCCGAACATTACAGCATTCTGCCGTATAAACCTGCATATTCTACATAGTTTTGGTGTAGCAGCATAACCAGTTGCAAAATACACCCTCATTCCATTATAGCCGCTCACCACCGATATTTTGGCTGTCGAGTTTGCATTTTTTCATCTGCACTCAGAGTGACCCTCCCCCCTTCCTTCACACTCATTCAGGAAGTTTTGCTTTGTTGCTGCCTTATTGATGAACAGTTATCTGTTGATTCACTTGTACAGCTACAAATAACACCTACCATATGGCGTCTTTTCGCATGGAATTGCCAGAAGGGTTTACGGGAGAGGATGGCAGAGACTTTCGTCAATAGATACGCCGATTTGAAGTTGCTGCAGAGGCATTTTCGGACACTTTTATCAACTTACACTTCCTCCTTCCAGCAAGACTTGCGGGATCGGCCTTCATTGTTTGGGAGAGCTTGTCTGCTTCGGACAAGAAGGATTTCAAGAAGGTGAAAGAGAAACTCTCCCAGGTTTTCGGGCGGACACAGTTTATTGACACATTCAAGTCTTGTATTACGGCCCGAACTCACCAACCAGGTGAGCCGTTAGAAGTATTTGCATCTGCCATTGCTTCCTTGGTAGTAGAAGCTTTCCCATCTTATGATGACGATGCAAAAGGTGGTGAGAAATATCGACAATTTGTTGCCGGGTTGGACAAACCGCTTCAAGTAAAGATCCACGAGCTCGGAGGCTTTGATTTCGATGAGGCGTTGAAGATTGCACTACGTGTGGAAAGAGCACACCAGGCACACGATTTTGGTATAGTAGCAGCAATGGATGATCAGGTTAAGGACAAGTCACCAGCTGCAGAGTCATCAGTCTTACAACTGCTTCTGCCAAGGCTCAACGAGTTAGAAAGGAAACTGGACAGGATGTCCTTGAAGTTTGAGATGGCTAATAGGCCTGGCGGATCTCAGAAACGTGGTGGCAGCCCATCAGGACGTAGCCATGATGGAAGAAACATGGGACGTCAGGGTTCTCCATCACCAACCCATGACTATCGGAGTTACAGATCTCCAGATCAATATGCAAGACACAGATCTCCAGATCAATATGCAAGACACAGATCTCCAGATCAATACGCAAGACACAGATCTCCAGATCAATATGCAAGACGCAGATCTCCAAGCCCTAATCATAGCTACACACACCAATCTGGGACTTCGCCCTCTAGAAGGCCGTATGAATCGTCTAGTAGCCAAAATCAGCAGCTTCATCCCTCCACTGCAGGTTATCAAGTTGACTCCCATAGACAGGCTCCCTATCGTCAAATTCGCTTCGCTTCGGCACTCATAGATAGTGGATCATTCATATCTCTGTTAAGTGCCAAATTTTTGTCATCCATCCCAGCATCGCAAAGGAACCCGTTGGAAAAATTGACATCTACAGTGTATGGCATCTACTATCACGGATGGGCTGATAGACAACATTGGGACAGTTGTACCATCGCTGCACATAGGGAACAAAGCTACACAACACAAGTTCTTTGTTGCACGCAACATCACACATTCAGTTGTCCTTGGATGGGACTTTGTCGACAGCCACAAGGCCTGCATAACGTCAACATCGTTCAACATGCCTGGAAATATTATTCCCTTCATCGATCATCAGCAATACCAAGCCCCGCTGAAATGTAAAGTTTCTCTTGTTGGACAAGCACGGATTCCCCCTGGCTGCGAAACTCACGTCCAGGGAAGATTGCTGCCGAACCGAACGCAAAGGCCTGGCAGAAAAATGTAAACGTTTCCCAAGCTAATTAACTTGTCATTTTGTACCTAATTTTCATGTCATATTTGCTCATCCTATATTTACTTTTTTTCTGATTTTCCTTCTTTGTGAATTATGCCTCTCAAGTGGGGCGCGACTTCACTGACGCCATTTAAATCCCAAATCCTGATCTCTGCAACGTCGCGATCGCAAGCTATAAACAAGAATACACGTGTGTACTAGGCGCTGATCAAAACAAGTTCGGCTCAAACCCAATCAATAAAAAAAAAATATTTTAATTGTAACAATATCGGACAAATTTTACACTTTAAATAATGAAATAAATGTATATTATAGTATTTTAATTTATTTCTTCAGGAAAAGTATGAATTGTTTTATTTACCCTATTAAAAATAAACATTTAAAAGAACAGTAATCGAATGAGCCTGGGCTGCTATCTCTGTGTATTATAACATATTCATCGGTATATTCAAGATGGCAGCTTACATGACTCGTAACATTAGACAATAACCGTCTCGGTAAATCTGTAAAAAATATCAATTATTTTCAAATTGAAAACATGATTCTTGTAAAATTGCAAATAAAACCTGTTTGAGGACGGAAATATGAATGTACTGTAAGTACTAGTTTTCTTTAAAAGAAGTTACGTTTAAAGCAGTTTTTTTATGTGAAATTCGTGCCGATCGGAAGCAGTGTTTTTCATCAGGAGTGGTAGGCAGAAGTCCTCCGTGCTGGTCGGGCCCGCCTGGCCTGCCCAGTGCCGACCACCGTAGCTATAACGCTGCTTGCTATTATATTACCGAACCCCGAACTGAACCAAGTTCGTGTAAAAAATTGCCGAACTCTGCCGAACCGAACCGAACCGAACCCGAACATGGCGCCTGACTTACAGCACTAACCAAGAGACTACAATGGCTACTTTGAACCAACATTGCAAGATCACATTCCTGTTATCGGTGCCAGATCTCTGTTCAAGCCTCAAGATGGTCTTATTCTGGTACGCCTCATTAATCCCTCTGACGAAGCAGTTGATCTACCTGCAGATACCTGCCTAGGTCAATTCTTCTCCATTACTGGGGATATCGAAGAGGAATACAAGATCATGAGCGTAACAACTGACGCAAATCCACAAGTGACAGACAAGTTGCCAGTCGCCGGCGTTCTCCCTTCTTCAGAACTCAGGAGAACAGAGTACGAGAAAGCAGAACAACTTCTTCAGACCTACAGTGATGATTTCAGCACAACGTCTCAAGATATCGGTCACACTGACATTATTCATCACCACATTGACACCACCACAGATACTCCAATACAACAGAGGGCTTACAGAACTTCACCAGCAATGAGAGTAGAAATTCAGGAGCAGGTGGATGAACTCTTGCAAAGAGGCATCATTGAAGAGAGCTACAGCCCATGGGCGAGCCCAATCGCCATGGTGAAGAAGAAAGACAACCCATACCAATTTTGTGTGGATTACAGAAAACTCAATGCAGTAACTGTTTGAGACTCTCCCCCTATTCCACGCCAAGATGATTCAATTGACTCCCTTTCTTCATCAGCATACTTCAGCGTCATGGACTTATCGAATGGATATTGGCAGGTCAAGCTCGACCCCCAAGATACAGAGAAGACTGCTTTTACCACGGGCACAGGGCTTTACCAGTTCAATGTCATGCCCCTCGGACTTGTCAACGCTCGTCAGCGCCTTATGGAAGCCGTTCTCCATGGCCTCCACTGGTCTTCATGCCTTGTATACCCCGATGACTGCATAGTTAGTCATGGGCAAGGACTTCGATGATCATTGCAAGAACCTCAAAGAAGTATTGCAACAATTCAGAGACGCTGGACTCAAACTCAAACCCTCAAAGTGTGGCTTTTGCAAGAAAAAAGTCACGTATCTTGGCCACATAATCAGCACCGAAGGAGTTAAACCTGACCCTAACAACGTTGAAAAAGTCAAGTCCTGGCCTTAGCCGAGTACACCAACTGATGTCCGATCCTTCCTTGGCCTGGCATCTTTCTACCGACGTTTTGTACAGAGTTTCTCCAAGATTGCAACTCCTTTGACGACCCTCACACAAAAAGGTCAACAGTTCATATGGACAGCATAGTGTGAAATGGCCTTTCAACATCTGAAAGAAGCTCTAACCAATCCACCTCTACTCGCCTATCCAGATTTTGGAAAGGAGTTCATCCTATCTTCGGATGCATCCCTACATGCAGTAGTTGCTGTCCTCTCACAGACTCAGGATGGCAAGGAACGTGTAATCTCCTACTTCAGCCAAACTCTCAGCACTACGAAGAAGAAATGGTCTACCTACGATCGAGAGCTCTGGGCAATTGTTACAGCTGTCCGCCATTTTCGTCATTATCTAAGACACCAACACTTCACTATCCTGACAGACCACAAACCTCTTCTGGCTCTCAAGAAGTTCCCAATTCAAGACGATGCAACTGGTAAGAGAACACGATGGATATTGGAACTCAACTCCTACACATTCAGCCTTACTCACAAGAAAGGACAATCACACAGAAATGCGGATGCATTATCTAGACGCCCAGTAGAGAGCCAAGTCATTCCAAGATTGACACATCAACTACTCAAGCACACCGTTGTCCGTAACCCAACCACTGTGCAATGCAGTTGATACTCGCTCATCAAAATCATGACCATCAACAAACACATCTACTCCCGATGTTTCAACAAGGCAGACTGCACCAAACGTCCCTCATCCTTACCGTGGTGTAATCCTTGACAGTGATGTAGATGTACAACATGAACAGCAACTAGATCAAGACATCAGTACAGTCATTGAATGCGTCAACAATGGTGAGTGACCAACCATTCGACAGCTCTGTAGACACAAACCCCGGATTAGACGTCTCTTGTGGCAGTATCCCAAGTTCATCCTCCAAGACAGTATACTCTATAGGAAGAAGAAAGACAAGCTTGGTAATCTCTCACTCCAACTCGTTGTACCAAACTCACTTATTCCAAGGGTACTCCAGGACTTACACGGTGACCCATCATCCGGACATTTCGGCGCACATCGCACAATACACAGAGCGGAGTCGATGTGCTATTGGCCCTTCATGAACAAGGAAATCATTGATTTCTGCAACACATGCCCAGCTTGTGAGTCCGTCCGGTTACCAACCCCTAAGCACCAAGCACCCTTACGCCCCATTACCACTACTTGCCCTTTGGAGATGGTCTTTGCCGACATTGCTGAGCTTCCAATTACAAGACAAGGATTTCTCTACATACTCGTTGTGACCGATCATTTCAGCAAATATGTCAATATCTTCCCAATGAAAGATCAGACTGCTCCAACTATCGCCAAACATCTGTTTGGAGAATATGTGCAAGAACATGGTATTCCAGAGACTTTGCACACGGACCAAGGTCGACAGTTCAAATCAAGATTAGTGTAAGAACTATGCAGCACATTGGGCATCAAAAAGTCTAGATCGACACCCTATCATCCCCAAGGAGCTGGCATAGTTGAACGATGTAATCGCACCATCAAAGATCAACTTGCGAAGTACATTTCTCATCAAGGAGGAGAATGGGACACTCACATCAATCAAGTCCAGTTGGCGTACAACACAAGTACTCATGCCTCAACAGGTTTGATGCCATACTACATCATGAATGGCGGGGAAGCCCGTACACCTGCAAACATTACCTGTTCAACTCCTCCTCCATCGTCATCTGGCATAGACATACAGAATACACGACAGCAACAACAACAACAGAAACGATGGTACGACATGAAGAAAGGCATTTCCAAGTACGACACAGGTGACTTTGTGTGGTTACGTGACCCAACCAACATCAGGAATAAACTCGAACCAAACTGGAAAGGTCCTTTTAAAGTATCTTCCTCATCAGATGATGGACTAAATTATGACATAGTTGACGTCCATGATGAAAGGATAAAGCAACGTGTCCATCATAATCGTTTGAAACCGCATCGAGCCAGAGCCCCACAATGATTGCATCATTCCAATAAACCTGCTTGTCCTGTATATTTTATTACCTTGACAGCTATTTTTATGTATCTGGAGTTACTTATTTGCATTTTTTTAAATATTCATATTTGGCAAATAAATCACATTTAATTGATTTTTGTTTAAATGTGTATATTCCCTACAAGCCAATAATCCATGCACCCTGTATTTAATGTTTTCTCCATCTCTCTCTCTCTCTTCTCTTCTCTGTCTCTCACTCGATCTACCTCTCTCTGTCTCTCTCTCTTGTTTGTCAAATATAGCCAAAGATGATACAAAGATCAAACCAAAGAAGTCAAAGAAGAACAAAAAGAAAAGGAAAGTGACAGCTAAGCCCGGAGACAATACTCTCAAAAGTAGACTGAAGGTCATCAATGGACCAATCAAAGGAGATGCAAGAAAGAAAAATGGTATTTATTTAGTTATTTGCTGTTTATTGTTTATGTCTGCTGTCTAGCACAGTGGCTAAAACATCAAGACGAGTATAGGGCCCCATATTGCCATATCACAAAGCTTAACAATTGATTGTGCAATCGATTGATCAATCGTACAATCAAATTTGATTGTACAATTGGGGCCCTGGGGAGTGTTTCAACAAAGACTAAGATTAACTTTAAAGGGAGTTAACGCCATCTACGTCTTCTTTTGGAGAACTGCACGTAAACGAATGCACTTGATTAACGGTAGTCAGCGACTTAATCTCTACATGCATAGTTCTACATACATACGTTCCCGAAACAGACCGACGCTTCGGTTTCGCGTATGTTGCACGCACGTGATTGCTGCGATCGTGTCGTCCGTAGTCGTATTATACCCGATTGGCCACAGGAAAGACACGTAGTCTCGCCAGGCTACACTCCCTTTAAGTTGGACTTAGTTATGGCAGGCCATTCTTGCCACTGGTTGCTCTCACTATTGGTCTCTCGATTATGATCTTTAGATACTATTTTTTCCTTCGATAATGAACTATCAAAAAATGTAAATTCTGTAGATTTGTGACCACGATTTGTACGTCCCTTGAGAAACCAATGTCAGGAATGGTTAGAGGAACTAGTGGCATGAACGGCCTGCCAAACTTAAGTCCAACATAAAGTCGATCTTAGTCTTTGTGAAACACTCCCCTGGTCGTGCAATTACATTGTGACAGAAACTGAAAGCAATTGGGAAAGAATTACATTGTATACCCATTGTGAGGTTTTCGAATCATCAAATGTAAAGAAATTGACTTATTTAAAATCCCATGCACAGAAATAGGTATATGGGACTACACTCAAACGTTTGGACCCAACTTTCCAGCTATTTCTAGACATATTTCGAATATTAGGGCATTCGAATAGCAATCCTTTCCTGGTGACGTTACTACCATCGTGATTTTACAGCTGATATAAAAAGAGAATGAGAAAAATTATTTTTCACCTTTACCAAGACTTGACTTCCTCTTTCAGAAAAAAAATTATCTTGCTCAGAGGGTATTCGTTGTTGGACCTTCAGATTAAGAAGTAGATACCAGAAATCCAAGTTGATTTGTGAAAGGATCATTAAAATAATGATTGCTTTTGGTTGTCATATTTACCTCACCCTATTCAAAATGGTTCAATTACAAAATTTCTATTATAAAAGCTTGCTCCAACTTGTATATAGAGGTGTCAAGGGTCAAGTGGTTTAAATACGGCTGGACTGGAGATGCAAAAGGTGTGGGTTCTTTCCCCAGCACGCCATTTAAGTCCTGAAAGAGAAGGTTGAGTTCTGGGAAGAGGTGAAAAATAAATTGTGAGCATTATCATTGTTATTATGCAAGTGTGGAAGAACATCAGATTAAAAATGTTCCCTGGAAAGCATGGCTCTTCAAATGCCTTAATATTCTAAATATGGCGTTTAACAGCATAAAAATCGGGACAGATTTTTATGCCACATGCTTGTGTAGTCCCATATATATCTTTCTGTGTACAGTGCTTGTAACTTTACCAAGACTGGGCCAAATTTCTTATCATTTTGATGATTCCAGAACCTTGCAGTACACACCAATACTTATATGCTAGATGATCAACCTTTTCAGATCGATTCCACACTGTTTCTTTCACAATGCAACTGCATGACCAGAACTCAACTTTATCTTTAAGCAAGGCTTTGCTTCTCTCCATCCATGTGTTAAATGGGTGCCGGGTAGGATGCAAACGTTAATGTGGTTGGATTGGCACATGTGCTCCTGTAGAATGGCTCCTGGCCAGAATACTCCCCAGGGAGTGGAGCATGTGCACTATCATGTGTGGATTAGCAAATGAATCCAATGACCAGGGTAATAACAAATACAATGTAAAGCACTTAGCAACTAGTATGAAGTATTTAATGCCTTACAAATGTGACAATTATTATATCCCTCATGTATAGTTTTTTGCATTACGAATGTACAGAACACAAAAAAGGTATAGTTTCACTATAAATTAAGCCTCGGGTATAGTAAATTTGATATAAATTTGCCCTCAGGAAAGTTACTATTTATGCCTCTTCATTAGCTCATAGCTTTTGCTAGACCCTCGAAAGGTATTGTATATTTGTATACCTGTACTATTACATGTACATGTAGTTCTGCAAATTTTTACCAGGATTCTTTCCCAGCCTCCAAAGGTGATTTTTGACCTTTCCGGAACGAAAATGCTCACCGCTCTGGTATGCTTTTTTTGTTACTACCCGGTGTTTTGGCTCAGTCAGTAGATCGTCCGCCTCACAACCAGGAGGTCGTGGGTTCGAACCCCGGCCGCGTCATACCAAAAGACGTTAAAAGATGGGAGTCGCTGCTACCTTGTTTGGCGTTCAACAATAAGGGGATAGAGCAATGTCGATCTGGCGCTGCTCAGTGGCTGCCGGGCTCACGATCAATTGGGCCCAAAGAATTTCCATTTTCGGCTTAATAAAATTTGGAGTGGACTATAAAAGATGATTATTATTATTATTATTATTATTGACTGATAAAAAATGTTTTCATTTTGTTTTTCAGAGTACAGATGGAAGCGAGAAATAAGAGAACAGTCAAAGTGCCAATGGAGTCCGATCACTTTGGAACCATCTTTGGAGTCTGACCTCAGCATGCTACGATGTCTCAAGGTAGCAGCTACAGCAGTTCTGAATCAACAAGTGACTCACCTAGACAGGTACATGCATGATATTAATACTGTATGCTGTGGATTTCAGTATAGTATTCAAATATACCATGCAATGAGAGGCTGTGATTATTTGAGATGAATGACATTGCACTATGCCAGTCACAGTTTATCCATAATTTTACCAGTACCTCAAAAAGAGTGCATGGTATATTTGAATTATATTCTTCATCAAAAAATGAAAAAATGAAAATTTAAATTACAAAGAATTACATCTGAAAATAAATATCAACTCGCACCTTTGTCCAAAATATGCACACACTACGCTTGCAAAGAGCACTGCGAATGCCACATTGGCTTTAGTGGCAATATCGCAATAGGCCTATCGATAGCTTTGAACGGTGACATCAAACAGGATATAACAAGGATATACCCCTATTGACGTTGAGCAATATCAATATTTCTGTTTTTCTTCATTGTGGAAGTATTTAATATCATATGAGCCATCTGTGGCCAATCCTTGCTCTGGACGCAATGTTCCCGGAACCACCGGTAGGTGGCGCACCACACGACTAGGGCTTTAACGGAACACTCTTAATTACTTTCGTAGTAAAATACCAGGTAATGACCTAAAATGCCCCAGATATGTATGTTGTAGCCAACATTTTGACATTGTATCGCATGGAACGCCTTAGAATGGTTTCAAGAGGGTTAAAACGCTGAAAAACATACGAAACAGTATATATCTGAGCCAAAAAGTGAATTTTATTATTTTATTTAGTAGACCTGTGACGTCACACAGAACGTCATCTTCGGCATCATAGGTCTTGGAAGCAACGTCTTCGGAAGCATTCGGATGCTCGGAAATGTCACCCAAACAAAGTTGAAAGTTCGGTTATCCTATACTTTAGTGTGTTTTATTATTTTGGGTTTCTAACTTCAGTTAACAGCTCTACATGCATATAATACATACGTTGTGTCATACGGCCGTGCACATGGGCGAGTTCGGTTATCCTATACTTTAGTGTGTTTTATTATTTTGGGTTTCTAACTTCAGTTAACAGCTCTACATGCATATAATACATACATTGTGTCATACGGCCGTGCACATGGGCGCGCACAGGCGGATTTTAAAGTGACACACTGGTTATTCAATCTAAGGGGTTTTTATTATTAATGAACAGAGGGCAGTATTGTTTAAGGGTGATGAAAAGAGGGAAGGCATAGTCATGTAGCCTGGATGATTAGGGGCTAGAGTGGTGGGGGTGGTGGGGGAGGTGTCGGGAAGGGGCGTTAAGGGGATAAAAAGGAGTGTTTATTACCTACTTCGTTTTAAGGGGTTTAATTAATAAGGAACAGTGGGCAAGATTGGGGGTTGGGCGTAGTGATGTAGTCTGGATGATTAGGGGCTCGGGAGGGGGTCGGGGTAGGGGATATAAAGGAGTGTATATTACCTACTTGTTTTAAGGGTTTTATTATTAATGAACAGAGGGCAGTATTGTTTAAGGGTGATGAAAAGAGGAAGGCATAGTCATGTAGCCTGGAAGATTAGGGGCTAGGGGGTGGGGAGGGGTCCAGGAAGGTAGGTTAAGGGGATACAAAAGGAGTGTTTATTACCTACTTCGTTTTAAGGGGTTTAATTAATAAGGAACAGTGGGCAAGATTGGGGGGTTGGGCGTAGTGATATAGTCTGGTTCAAAAAACAGCTGGATTTTTTTTTTGGACGTTTGGTATAACAAGAGATAAGCTCCAATGAAATCATAATATCTTAGTGCAGGTATATTTCAACAAGGCTGAATACTGAGGATGAACTGTCTTTGCATGAGGGAAATTGAAAATATCGGGTGGTATTCTCGAAAGCTGACTAACTTTAGTCCATGGTTTAAGTATGGACTAAGTATGGAATGCCAAGTGTCCATATGAATATATTTTTGAATAATTTGATATGTCCCTAAATTACCATGAAAACATAATTATGTCATAGTTATACTGTTGTAATTAACTATGTTATTACAAAATATTTCTTTAATGAAAACATTTTATTTTAATTTAGTGACAGATTAAATTATTCAACGACATATTCATATGTACACTTGGCATTCCATACTTAGTCGGAGGATTAAACCATGGACTAAAGTTAGTCAGCTTTCGAGAATACCACCCGATATTTAATGATGATGATAATAATAATAATATTCAGCTTTCATATAGCGCTTAATACATCTCGGACGTCTCTAAGCGCTGATGATATGGTTAACAACTAAATTATTATACCCCTTGTATATTGGATATTTTTTGTGTTTTTTGTAACTCAAGAATGACAGATGGACTGGTTGAATTAGGGCTTATGTTGAATACTTTCAGATGTAAGCTTTAGTATATCACATCTTTAAGAAACACATATCAGGACGAATCAATTTTTCACATACTTAAAAATTCACAAAACTTGGTACGGGGTATGGAAAGAGAAACTTGTCTGTGAATATTTATATTTTGAGAATATGAGTGGATGTGCAGTGCACCTTCAGTGCGATAATTCCAATGTCATTGATTGGCATGTTGTCAGTATCAGATCTCCAGTTTCCATTGCAATTTTTTTTAAATCATGTCCTTGCAGGGATGCAGACTTAGAGGAAGATGACCCGGACCTTGGGACCTTCGTAAATCTCTTATCATTTCCCGATGTCTTCATGACGAAGAAGAAAGACCAACCGTCCTTTCGCAAAGTACCTCCAAGTGAAATAGAAATTTTGTATGGGTCATGAGCACCAGTTACAACAGTCTTCATCAATAATTTTAGTTGTCCTTGTAAGAATTTAGGTAGATGATTAATATCTCAAAAGATTTTCATTTCCAGCCAGTTAAAAAAGGGCAAAAAGTACTCTATGTATCTGGGACACCTATAGTACTTGCCATACAAACTAGGATTTTATGTGGAAAAGGAGGATTACGCTTCCTCGAATTTGAATAGATTTAAAATCATGAAGTAGATTTCATGTTATATGTTTTGTTGATCATTTAATGATTATTTTAGATGTTGCTGAAAAGACAGATTTCATGTACCTCTGGTACTTTTTAGAGATATATTAGAAGTGTACACAAGAGGATATTTTGTGCTTATATACATGTATGCATAAAGGAAAGAATCATGAATAAAAAGGAGTTTATTTAACTTGAATCCAGCGCTTTAATTGTATGATTTTAATTTTTGTCAACTTATCACAACAAATAATAGGTGGTGAATGATTTGGTGAAGAGAAGAAGAAAGTAAATGATAGGGAGGAAAAAGAATGTCAAGAAAGAGATGAGTAGGAAAGAGAAGAGGCAAAGAAAACGGTGTCGGATTTAAATACTGAAAATTATTATGGTCTGACGATAAATTAGGTTCTGATGAAATGAGCATGTATCACAAGAAAATCAAGCAATTTCAAGAGTAAGAATATAGGGTACAAACAGTTTATTTAAGAGCCATCGGCTCAATATAATTAAACATGCAAATAGTTGACAAAAATAAAATGTTTCAGAATCACTGTGAACTTAGATAGGAGTATATCCTATCACTGTTTATGTCGTCTTATCGGTACTCAATTATATCACAATATAATTCTCCATATTTCCAAAGGAAAATAGATTACCTGATGACCAGGTCATCCTTCGAGTATAACATACAGTTAATCACCCACCGTCTCTAGCCCGGTCTTTATATAAAAAGTATACTGTTGTGGGTTAGAGAGTCCCGATTTAGAGTTCGTAAATACCACCTCTTCCTGTTTCTGAATAGGCGGAACGAAATACTCTGGTGTATGTAGTAACCCGGTGCGATATGATGCATGACCTGCTAAGCCTGACCGGTGTACGACAGCACTGGGCGTTGACTCAACGACTTGACGCGAGTAGGTTGCCTGAGCGTGTCGACTACGAACACATGTCCATTCACTGATGGTGCCTAGGGTTATGGCTACGAGCCCAGCTTGTCCCTAAAAGAATTAAATGGAAACCAAATAGCCAACCATCTACAAAAATAAACACGATAGCTATAGCGATGTAAATCCTAACAATTTACAACAATCATTTACAATCTCTAGAGCTTAGCTTCACTGACATAAACCACTAAAATAGGCGACATTTATAAATGACCATGTACGGTATCTTTCACCTAGAAATTATAGAATAACACCTATGTCTTTACATATAGTTATACATGTATAACTTTTCAGTGCAATACAATTTCTTAAACTTCATATATTCTAAGTAAACAAAATAATCAAGGTTAAGTCTTCCTTATTCAACAAGACAAAAATCCTTATTCAACAACACAAAAATCCATTATCTCGTAGTACATAGAAAATATCTTTCTCTTTATGAAATGTATGAAATTAACCTTCCTTCCAGATAATTACAAATAAGGTAATACATTTATTTCTGTAACTTACAGTTCAGATGTTCAAATGATGATTCAAGTTGAGGCGAGGGCTGATGAGGCTTCTACCACGTCGGCCTGTGCTGCCTGGTTCTTGCCTGGTCCCATAGTATAGGAAAAGTCTATGCCAGCAACAGCATGCTTATAGCCTGTGGCTGTAACATTTACCTTCGTGGCCAACACCCTCATTTACTCCCCAAATCAGACCAAATTCTGAAAGGTCTGATCCTCTCGAGATCTCATGTGCAATCTGATTAAACTACCCTAAATCTCTAATCCACGTTGACTCTCTCAATAGTAACCTCCTTAACATTCTTTGTATTCCTTTTACTGAATCCTCTATACAAAACTTTCCTATTAACATTCTCCTCATCCTTTCCCCACACACAGACAAAGACAGACACCTGCTCTACTAGAGACCCAAGTTAGTGACCCAAGTTAGTTGACCTAATAAATTGCTACCAACAACATCTATTCATCTAACACCTGTCCATTACATTCTCTGTCTAAAAAAGAAATCCCAGTCACATTGTGACAAACGGAGTATTAGAAACATAGGTTTGGAGGAACTTAATTAAGAGAGCTAGACAGAAAAACGATTTTGGAAAGCAAAGAGAAGATATTAAAGGAAAGGAAAGGAGGGTTGGGAGTGAAGAGGAAAATACAAGAAAGGGGATTTACAAAGATAGGTTTGGGAAGTGAAAAAATGAGGAGACAAGAAGGAATTTGGAAAGGAAGGTAGGAGTGAAAGAGAAGAAGATGAGATGGAGGAGGAAAGAGGGAATGAAAATGAAATAAAAGCGGAAAAAGAGCATAGATAGGGAGGAAAGAGAAAAGAAACAAGAGTAAGAGGAGAATAGAAGATGAAAGAAAAGGTTAGAGAAGAAATAAGAGCAGTTCAATATAGGAAAACGGATTGAAAAAGGTATCGATTGTGGTATTCCAATGATTCTTGTTAAGAAAATAAATGATGGATTTTTTCTTCTTCTGCAGTCTGAGGCCTACTCCTCTATGCTGCTCGCCTCTGTTCTAGAAACCACCCGTTCTGTCTCCATCTTAATCTCAAACGTTCTCTTTCTCTTTCCTATACACTACATGCTTCTCCCCCTTCTCGTTTTCCTTCCCTTCCCCAACTCCCCTTGTCTATCCCTTTTTTCCTCCCTTTATCTCCATCCTTCTTAATCTCTTTTATCTGTAATTCCTTCCAAATAGACTCTAGAGAGGGAAACAGATAACGATGCATTTCCAAAAAGTTTTTTTTTTTTTATCTCGTAGCACCCTCTTACAATGTGATTTTATTCCTACTACCAACCAAACAGTAGAATTAATGATATATTTTTTGCATTATCAGTCATTTCGTGCACCTTTAGCATAATACCTTTTTATAGGACAATATGTAACACTTCAGACTATAATCCTTCTATTTCATAAGGCGCTATCCAGCCCAAGTTGACTGCCAATATAAACACCATAATAATCTAGCTATAATGCCCTTTGCACACGAGACGCCATTTGCCTGACGTAGGACAGCTACGGCAGGGACTGTTGTGTTTTTTTGGTGCACCATATACGAGTGATATCGTACAAGACGTGAATGGAAAAAGTATTTAAACATTACTTTGGCTTACTGGCGCATGCCTCATTCAGCAGGTGATGACGCAATCGAAATGACACCTCGTGTGCAAAGGACTTTAATAACATTTAAAATTCATCCATATTTCATACTAATATAAACATGAATTCTGCCACCACTCTTCCCAATCTGGCATCTTGCGATTTTTGGCCACGCCAGCACCTTCCTTCATTTCGTCCTCATGCATTCGCTGGAAAATGGGACAGATGTTTTCTGTCGCGAAAAGATCCGCCATGTTGATACTGACCACCGTTCCTAGTTTCTTCCAATCGAAAAACCGGTTGTAGAGTTCATCGTTACCGTCTAGAAGTTTGATGTAGTCTGCTAGCTCGTGCACAGAAGCGAAGTCACTGACGTGGATGAAAGAGTTTGGAGGCCCGATCCGCTCGTAATCCTCTCGGGCTGGTCCGTCCACTATGGGCACCGTTCCACTTGCAAGACTCACGAAAAACTGTTCAGTGATGAAATCGCGACATCGGCTGTTTTCCAAGGCAAGGACAAACTTGTATGATCTGACTTTCTCCTCGCATCCCTCTGATTCCCGGCATGGTTTGGAGTCAACGCATTCTCCATACGTGTCGATTGGTACGAAGTCTTGTAATTCTTTGATGAAGTTGCCGCGCTGCCATATCGCGGGCTGGCAGTCTGCAGCGGGTCCGATCACGATATTCGTTTTTTTCGTTGCCCAATTTTGATCGTCGTCTGCTCGTACTTCGGGTCTCGTTTCATCATAGTGACCAAACTCTACAGGGAAATCAGAACCTTGTCGATATGTCATGATGTAGTCGTAAGAGTCATTGTAGTATTTCTTGGGTGGAATAACACCAGGGCTGGTCATCGTAGGGCTCTCTCGGCTGAAGAAGACCCACTTTTGTCCCCGCGGACGCGCAGAATGCATCTTGTCCCAGCTCCACTCTGCCTCGGGAAAGAAAACCACTCCATCGCTCACTTTGGTCGTGGAGATGTTGGTGTTAGCAATTATGGATGCTTCGCACGGGACGCCTGGGCAGTGGAATCGAATGGCGTCATCTGAATACCCGTTGACCTTGCTGTTTGTCCAGAACTGCAGTTGCCTGGTGCACTTTGATGTCAGCGGTGGTCTCTGGGCAAAAAACCTGGATCGGATGTCGTCAGAGTGAATGTCTTTCCCCCTTGGCTCGGTGACCCAGATGACCAAACACCCTATGGTGGAGAAACAGATCATCCCCAGCGCAATGAACCTCCTGAGGAATCTCGACACCATTTCGGTCAAAACTAGACCGAAGCCGCCGATGTGATGAAGTACTAAGTAAGCAATTTAAGGAGAAATATTGAAATGTGAGGATCTTTCCCTTCTATTCCACACCAGTCTAGATAATAGTGAAGGATGAAAAAAAAAGAATCCGTTTGTTAATCACGGGATTCAGTACATTAAAGTAACACGATCACAAAACTTTCAAGAAATTAACTGAAGGGCAATTTCAATACCTTCGTACATCACCTATAGATATCATGGTTGGGTTATGTCTTTAGGCCTAATGTGTCATCACATTCGGACATTATTTTGAATAAGTGTCGCGCAAGCTAGGCTATACGAAATTATCCTTTACATACTAGGTCTACATTATATCTACGTGCCAGATCATTTAGTATTCTTCTGTAGAAGATTAAGTCTGACGATGAGATGATTTATTATAACGGTCTAATATAATTATAGGCCCTAGCTAAGTCAGGGGTTCTCAGACTTTTTCTTTGACGGTTCAGATGTAAGTTCTATGGAAGCTGTAAGGTCCGAAACACGGGATGCCATCCCGCCCCCCCCCCCCACTCGTTTTATCTAGGGTACGCGTATGCTTGTTCCCTCTCTTTGAAAGCACCCCCTATCTGAGGACCGCCAAAATTTCTGACCCCCCCCCTTCCGCGGGTTTTTCCTGCCTTGAAGACCCCCTTAAATCCGGAACACTGTTCAATGTACCCCCTATCTATGATATTCAAGATATTTTATGACCCCCTTTTTAAATTTCTAAGGAATCCAATGAGAGAAAAAAAAAAAACACCCCTTTTAAAGAAATCTCCGGGTGAAAAGTCAAATACACCCCCTTTTTTCTCGGGTCGGACTTTGTCGCGCGAAAAGTACCCCTTTATTAGAGATTTTGGGAACACGAATTATGCGGTCCCTCCGACCCCGGAGTGGGGAGGGGGGCGGGATGCCATTCGCCTGAAAAATTTGATGGTCGATCGTATACTTCAACTTAAGTAGAACAATTTACAATATGATTGCGCGAAAGCCGGGCACGACTCAAGCATTACTCAATTTTGTTTCAGACTTTGACAATCTATACTCCTAAATTTTACAGTAATGACACTTGTATACTGAAGATAATGAGGCTTGTTTTAGATCTATATCTGATCCAAGAAGAAATTGTTACAGTTTTTTTTTTAAGAGCCGCCAGTGCTTCCACTCGTTAAAATAGAGTTTCCTGAAAAATTACACCCGATTTCCTGGAATTTCATGGTAGTTTCTTAAAACTTTCAAAATGCCTCTTACGTGTATTTTTTATTTGGATGAATAATATTGCTATATGGGGAGATCAACGTCAAACGACTTGTCGCACAGTATCAGATTATGAACTTTATACTTTAAATTTTGCGAGTGAGCAAACATTTATACTGTCTTCCTTCAGAGGAAAGGGGCAAAACTCTACATTTCTTAGCGGCGGATCCAGGATTTTTCAAAGGGGGTGGGGGTCGAAGCCAACTAGTGCGCGAAGCACACTGCAATCGCGCGTGCTAGCCCTTCTGGGTGGGGTCCTGCACGGGGCAGAGCACAAAGGCGTCAAGTTGAATATAATTATATATGAATTATTTATTGGGCTTTTTAAAACATGGCAGAGCTTGAGGCCGACCAAAGCCCCTGCCGGGAGTTCCAGGGCGGAGCCCCAGGACGCTCCCGAGTTTTAGCAATTCAGAACCTTCAAGATGACCGTCTTGAGCAATGGAAACTCACACTCTCTCCTAATGACAATGTTATGCAACAGCGGGTTATCTTGGAAACCACTTCTATCTTTTCTCATATGGGGTCCACCTTAGGGCCCCTGGATAGCCGTCGTGAGCGGTAAAAACTCTAATCCATCCCTTGAAACATAAATTGCACTCTCCCATTGTGAGCTTCTTTCAAAGAGCACAAATAAGCCCTCAGATTGGACATTCCGTCTCTTTCAGCATAAGCAGAACAAGCCCTTAATACTGGACACAAAATTCAATGGGATGATGCCCACATTATCCATCTGGATTAAAAAAAAAATTAATCGGTCCGGACTTTGAGAAGCCTCATTTTCTCGTCATAAATATGCCTGCAGCAGAGGCGGCGCTCCGGGGGCAAGGAGTGCACAGTGCCCCTCCACTTTTTCTGGTACCCCAAAAGTGCCCCTTTTCCTTTATAATAAGTGTCCCTTTTCCATTCTCATAAGTGCCCTTTTTCATATCTGGTAAGTGCCCCTTTTCAGGTACGAGAAGTACCCCTTACTACCTCTGATAATTGCCCCCTTCACCTCTGATAATTGCCCCTATTCAAATCTGAGAGATACACGTTTTACTTTGACAAGTGCCCTTTTTTCTTTGTAATAATTGTCCCCTTCCCCTTCAGATAAGTTCTCCTTTTCTTCTTTGATGAGTGCCCCTGTTCACCTCTGATAAGTGCCCCTTTTCCTTTCTGAAAAGCGCCCTTTTTCCTTCTCATAAGTGCCCCTTTTCCTTCTCATAAATTCCCCCTTTTTCACCCCCAATAATTGCCACTATCACAATGACCATACAGGTACCCCTTTTCCTTCAAAAATGCCCCTTCCCTTTATAATAAGCGCCCTTTTTCGTTCTCATAAGTGCCCCTTTTCATCCCTGGTGAGTGCCTCTTTTCAAGTGCGAGAAATTCCCCTTTTCACCTCTGTTAATTTGCCCTTTTTTAAAACTTTGACTCGTGCCCCTTTTCCTTTTTAATAAGTTCACTTTTTCCTTCTGATTAAGTGCCCTTTTCCTTTAGTAATAAGAAGCCCTTCCCTTTCTCTTAAATGTCACCTTTTACCTCTGATAAGTGCTCCTTTTATATTGACACGTGCCCCTTTTCCTTTCTAATAAGTACCATATTTCCTTCAGATAAGTGCCCCTTTTTACTGTTTTATATGAGACCCTTCGCCTTTTCAAAATGCCCCTTTTTACATCTGATAAATGCCCCTATTAAATTCTGATATGTGCCCTTTTCCTTCAACAGATACCTCATTTCCATTCTCACAAGTGCCTTTTTTATCTCTGCTCAGCGTCCCTTTCAGATGCAAGAAGTGCTCCATTTTCATCTCTGACATGCACCCTAATTCAAAGTGACTTAGAGCCCCTTTTTCTTTAATTTTCTCTAGAGCTAGCTCGCATTTATAGTTGTTATAATTATGTTACTTATAAAAGAACAGTTCAGTCTTTCTTTATTATATTGTGCTTAAAACTTATCAGGGTTTGTTTTATGTCTTCTTTATAAGATGTAAGTTTTCGCACTGCGACCTCACAAATCTTAAAATGTTTGCTCGCTCGCTTCGCTCGCTCAAAAATCAATATTCAAACCATCACACCCAACTGCAAAGTATGTTGCTTAAGCAGTATCTTGTACCACGTAAAGAAAGAAACAAATATTGATATCATCCCTGGTAGTGTAATCACAATCATGACGATGTATAGGGGTATAGCCTATACCAATGTCTAAAAATGGTGTATGTTCATTTTGAGGTTTCCCTTTGTAGGTGCCCCCTTTTCCCGAAAGTGCCCTTTTTTGTTGGTGCCCCCCACTTTGGAAGGCGCTCCGCCGTCCCTGGCCTGCAGTATAATTAATGCATTATGAATCTTCGTGATATTATTATGTATCTATGTAAATATCTATGGATTTTTGTATGTATGTATGTTTGTATATATTATATAATACTGTATGACTTTTTTTGTATATGATCCGTCTGGGGGAGAGAAAAGCGGTGGGTTACCCGGTAGTCAAAAATACGCCGGCCTTATAAAAGCTATCAAAAACACTTTTTGGGTTCCTGATCCTATTTTTGACAATTTTTAACTCATTGCTAGATCCTTTTGACCCATCAATTCCAATAAGCGCACGCACGTGAAACCTGGAAATGCACGCGCGCAAATTTTGCAAAAATTGCAAAAAATGTAAAATTTGAATCTGCTATAACTCCTCGAAATGGCCATTGATCCCCAATTTGTATTGCGTATTCTGAAAGGGCTTGAAGTGTAGATGTGATTTCATTCCCCATTTTTGCTTAACAGAAGTTATGATGTCTGACATGTTATTGCAATTTAAAGTAAGGTTTTATATTTTTAATTAATGACGTCATATTCTCAATGTTCTTTTTATGTCACTTTTATACTCGATTTTCTTTCAAATATGAATATGTTGTATAGCTGAGCGTTTGTGCTACTATAGGAATAGAACATTTACTTTTCATTTAGACACTGGGATCATAGTCAAATTTTAGAATTAAAGGTACACTTCAAATTTGCCCTATGATCGCGAGTTGCGTACTTAAAGATATAAGCTTGAGTTCTGGTAATGATAGAAAATAAATTCTCACAGAATCCAACAAAACTTACACTGAATGTTCAAGATTACAAATAAATGACATACGTGCCAAACGGTTTTGGTAGAAAATGTATAGGGGCTGTGTAATGAGCATAGAAAGATAAGAAAATCAAGGTAAGTATATATAAGCCCGACAGTGCACCAGTGTGCTTTACACAGGTCACTATATGTGCAAATGAGAGTTATCATATTTATTTTAAGATGCTTTCCAGCAATTTGTGAGTTTGTTTTTATTTTACTGGTTCAATTAAACAATCTACTGCAGGATAAACAATCTAGAATGAATTATAGCCATGTTCTCTCGACATACGATTCCCATACCAGAGCTCAAGATTAGCTTGAACTATTCTATGCAAGAAACATTGGTGTGGTGCATTATACTACGAAAAAAGGTTAATGGTGTACGTAATTCTTACATCATCACAGTCAACACAATGGCACATAATAACAGTACTTAAGAAATAATCTTCAAATGAGTGCATACCACCTATACTAGCTTGAACCAGACAGTAATTACTATAACTATAAAATATCTAGTTAGTTTTCAAATACCATAATTAAAAACTCACCTTGCTCACTGGCGATCGACGTAAACAGCTGATGTTACGTACGAGATTGTAGTATATTTTATGACCACAACAAGAAACGTCTCAATATCCTACCATCAATTCTGATAGTAAACTTTCACCTCATCTTGTTCAGGCCGCCAACGCGACTTCACTATTATAACCATTTTTATTTGCACTGTAAAATCCATCTACTTATACAAATATACCTTTGTTGTACGTGTGCAAAGAAAAGCTTTCATGGCCTTTATTTGTATGGTCCACTGACGTGGACCAGTCAGTCGGCAAGCCCGAAAAAACACGTCTAACTAGTGTATCCCAGTCCTCGCGAGTGTGACATCAATTTGACCTCAGAAGTCGCGGGAAAAGAGTTTTGAAATGCTTGTAGTTTCGTTATAAAATAAGATTTTCAAATGAATATTTTTGTTTTGAAGAGTTAAAAGTTAAAATAACGGAAATATCATCTTTATATTTTCAAAAAAGAGAAAACAAACCATGAAATCAGTAGTTAGAACGATGACTTATTTTCGGAAATTTTAAGTTTTTATTTTCGTCTTAAATTCCACAATATTTTCCGAAGGCCCCAACAGTAGCTGCAAATTATGAAAGGAAATTTATTAAGCTTTACAAATATGGTAACATAGTAACTTGATGATATTTAGATGGGTCAGCAGCCAGCTATAAACATACCGATGTCGATTTTACTTTTGGAGAGGAAGTCGCACACAGCGTTCGAACGCTCGGACCCTCTGTCTATGGCGCGCCGTTTGACCAATAATTCAGATAAACACTGTTTATCGTCGATAAACACTGTTTATCGTCGAAAAACACTGTTTATCGCTGATAAACAGTGTTTATCGAGAGAAACTGTGTTTATCAGTCGATAAACAGAGTTTATGTCGATAAACACTGTTTATCGCCGATAAACAGTGTTTATCGAGAGAAACTGTGTTTATCAGTCGATAAACATAGTTTCTCTCGATAAACAGTGTTTTTCGCTCGATAAACAATGTTTATCTGATTTATTGGGCAAATGGCGAGCACTCGTACCCAGATCAGAGCCGTATGCACTACTCCACACGTTAGTCAGGTGGCTTGGTGAAATTACCGTTACTTGCCTGATAAAAGCACCATTTTTGGTACAGGGCTTCCTTAGGAACTACTGAACGATATTATGGTAGGCCTAGGAGTCCCCGGCAAGAATATTATATAGAGGTGTGGGGCGGGGGCGTCGCCTCGTAGCCCACAAATAATTTATAAGGTAATATAACATTGAGTTTTGTTGTACAAACGCCATTTTTGGTACAGGGCTTCATTAGGACCTGCTGAATGATGGTAGGAGAGGAGCATAACTAACTATGGCGTTTGTACAACAAAAACTCAATGGTACATTACCTTTTAAATTATTTGTGGACTACGCCCCACACCCTTATATGATATTCTTGCCGGGGGCTCCTACCCTCATATCGTTCAGTAGGTCCTAAGGAAGCCCTGTACCAAAAATGGCATTTATACAACAACAAATCAATGTTATATTACCTTATAAATTATTTGGGGGCTACGAGGCGACGGCCCCGCCCCACACCCTTACATGATTTCTTGCCAAAGGCTCCTACCCTATTATCGTTCAGTAGGTCCTAAGGAAGACCCCTACCAAAAAACGGCATTTGTACAACAACAAACCTTATAAATTATTTGGAGGCTACGAGGCGACTTTTTTTGGGGGGGGGCAGAAAAAAAAATCTGCATCACCACCACTTGTTATGTATAACTGCATGTAACCACATGTTACATGCAGGCCCCGCGAAACGTTTTTCAAAGTGGAGGTGGGGGGGGGGGGCTAAAGTAAGTATTTACGATCAGGTAGAGCAAAGCGAGCGAGGCAAGTGGAGCATAAATTGGCGTAGGGTCCAGGGGCAAAGCCCCGGCGGGGGACAAGGGGCGGAGCCCAACGAAGCTCAGGGGGTTCAGGCATTTAATTACGGTCAGATGAGCATCCAGGGCCCTGCCTTAGTGCCCCAGGTGGGGTCCAGGGGGTGGAGCCCCCGGAAGCTCAGAGGTTTTAGGCATTTAATTACGGTCAGATGAGCATATTTTGATATCTTATTTGTGACACTGGCATTAATTGGAGTCGGGTACAGGGGGCAGAGCCCCTAGAATCTCAGGGGTTTTGGGCTTTAAATTACGATCAGATAAGCATCCGAGGGCCGCCTTAGGGCCCTTGGTGGGGTCTAGGGGGAAGAGACCCAGGAAGGTCAGGGTTTTAGGCATTTAATTACGGTCAGATGAGCATATTTTGATACCTTATTTGTGACACTGGCATTAATTGGAGTCGGGTCCAGGGGGCAGAGCCCCCAGAATCTCAGGGGTTTTGGGCATTCAATTACGATCAGATAAGCTTCCGAGGGCCGCCTTAGGGCCCTTGGTGGGGTCAGGGCAGAGCCCCGGAAGCTCAGGAAAAATCATGCCATTTCAGCAACATTTGTAAATCACTGGTATCGAATTAGAAATTCACCATGTCTGAATTTTATTAGGGGGCAACTGCCCCCAAGACCCCTATCAGTACGCCAGTGCGAGGGAGCATAGTGAACGAGAGGGGTGAAGGTGACGGAAGTGACTACCCCCTCACAGGTTTTTAAAGTTTTGTTGTATTAAATAATTACATTCCTTAGCGAAACTATAGTATAACAGAAAACAAGCAATATACTTTTTCACATTTCACATTTCTACAATATTTACATGTAAATTTTGAAGGATATTATGCGAGGAGCAAGCTCCCAGAGAAGATTTTGCATTTTTATTTGTCTAAACACTGCACTCTTGGGCCCTCCAGAGCCTAAATTTAAGTGTGTTGCGGTCTTTATAGTCATTATTTGCTATACATTTTTTGTGTTCAATTTTTCAAATTTACTGGGGGACGATCCCCTAAACGTGTCCCCGGATCGCCGCCCCTGGTCCGTACAAAATGACGTCATCTTACATTTTGCAATGTTCGTATTTGCCCTTAAAACGTCCTCTAATCCTTACAATTAGCATTTTTTCCCCGTAAATTAGTATGGATACGATCACTCCTCAATACTATTTATTTATATTTACACAAGTTCGATAATAAGTAGTCATTCCTTGTTCCTAAATATATTTCGGTCCCATGTGTTTAATTTCGTGTATGCATTATCTCTGCCCATTGTTCTACGTCCACCTACACGTCGCTCATATTTGTCTCGCGCGCACTCTCTCTTCCCTTTAAAACAAAATCTCCCTCTCTCTCCCTTTTAAATCTCCCTCTCTCTCTCTCTCCCTTTTAAATCTCCCTCTCTCTCTGTCTCCCTTTTAAAACTCCCTCTCTTTCTCTCTCCCTTTTAAATCTCCCTCTCTCTCTCTCTCTCTTTTAAATCTCCCCCTCTCTCTCTCTCCCTTTTATACATCTTTCCCTTTTTATCTCCCACTCTCTCACAGCCTCAAGTACTACTACAGCGAAACAAGCAAAGCCAACAACTAAATTTTGTAATAAAAATATATATACATGTACACCCATGTTTGAGTTTGAGTTTGAGTTTTTATTAACAAACAAAAAATAAGTAAAATAATGTATCATGCATGATTACATGAAATATAACAATATAGCACAAGATAAATAACATATTACACATATGAATAAGATAAACATTGGTTTACAAAGTATGTTATATACAGATGAAATAAAAGATTATATATTTATTAAGTGAACCAATCAAGTTACATGGCAAGGTCAATAAAAACAACTTTAAGTTCCACATTCACCTAAACTTGCATAATGGTACCCTGTAGTACGTGAAATATACAAATATCTCTCACAAGCCTTCCTCTGCATAGCTTGAGAAAAAATATCAACATGTATATTGTTTTTAAAAAAGGAGGTAAATAGTATTGTAACTTTGTACGGTACATATATTGCATCAAACCGTCATGTTCAAGGTACATACATACTGTTCTTTTGAAAACGTGATAAAATATAATAACTTCACCCAAACAGAGAGTTGTATAAACACTTTGAAGGTGTATGTACAGTAAACAAATTGAAACACTTGTTTGTTTGGCAAGGTTTCATATATGTGATAAAAATAAGTTTACCTACTATAACTGAGAGCTGCATAAATGTGCTGAAGGTGTATATACAATATATACATGAAAGGTATTCTTTTTTGGCAAGGTTTCACATGATGTACATGACCAAATATAAGTTCACTCGAACAGAGAGTTGCATAAACATCGCGAAGATCTTTATACAGTAAATATTTCAACAAAATAAATTATTTTATTCTATTGGCAAGATTTCACACACAGGCTATAAACAAGTTGACCAAAAAGTACTGAGAGCTGCATAAATGTTTTTGAGGTGTAAGTACAGTATATATTCTTTTTGGCAAGGTTTCACACACAGGCTATAAACAAGTTGCCAAAAAAGTACTGAGAGCTGCATAAATGTTTTTGAGGTGTAAGTACAGTATATTCTTTATGGCAAGGTTTCACACACATGATGAAAAAAGTTGATCAGAACTGGCAGCTGTATACAAATTCTGTAGGTGTACATATACATGTAGTTAACCTTTAAAAGCCAACTAATTTTTTTACAATAAAAACATTGGAAAAACATGAAGGCATATTATATATACCATGTTCATGTATAACTGTTTCCCGGTACCTATGATCGACATTTTCACTTTTGTTGTTTCATCATTACGTAACTTAACGAAGGCATGAAGAAGCATTCGTAAAATATGATAGATTACAATATACATGTATATATTTTCATCGTGGCATTGCTAAACTTTCAAATGGAGGACCTAATTAGTAGTTTCTTTTATTATTTCTTGCTTGATGCTTTCTTTGGAACATAATTATCATACTTTCTTTGGAACATAATTATCATACTTGCATCTCTCCTCTGATCTCTCTCTTTCCCTCTCTCTCTGAAGCGACACGTTAAAGGGATTGGGTAACTTTGTCTCAGATTCTGAAAAAAAATCCTGGATTTAGCTCATGATGCAATTAATGATAATTATAAACCTTTAGGTCAGTCAGGAACCCCATGACTTTTCCAAGCCATTCGCCTGTCTGATTATCAAGATATTTATGACTGGAAATCGAAATCAAATTTTGCGTTTTCATAACGCTACAGTCTATTTGGGAAGACGAGTATGGTAAAACCGGTCACTCAAAGATTTTTACTTTTTTGAGGCACTTCTTGATTTTGAAGATTTTTTGTAGGGCTTCAATATTACACCATATCACAGACACTGATAACACGTAGGGCCGTGCATCTCAGATTTAACATTGTAATAAAAACGATGCCTTTTATTGTAAGAACATTCCATTTTCCGCGATTCGTCCCCTGTGTTCTCTATAATTCACCCCGGCAAAAATTTAATTTCATCTTGAAAAGATTTTAATTGAATGACATATATAATGATAATAATACATTATATTTATAAAGCGCTTTATACTAATGTTTCTAAGCGCAAGAATAAGAAGAAAGGAAAAGGAAGGAAAAGTGAGAGATACCAAAGAAACATGTTAAAAATATTGAATTACAATTAAGTTTTCAAGTTTTCTATTCCATGTGACTTATGTACATGCCAATTAAGTATGCGTGTGTATGTTGCAAGAAACCAGTAAAATGCAATCAGAGAGCTCTTCTCTGTACAAACTGTAACAATTGGGCCCATATTAATATGTGTGCCCGTGTACCTCAATCTCAATACAATGATAGTGTAAACTAATAAAATAACCACTTGCCAAACAATCTCTTTGAAACCAATCATCCAAAATCACTGCCAAACTCAAATAAATCCTCTCTCCTAAATCTCCAACATAAAAGTAACCGAGCTCTAAATCAAAACGACTGACTCAGATAAAGTCGAGTGCAGGTCTGCATGTGTTTTATTATAGGCTGCCATGCAGCATCATATTCAACATTCTTAAGCAAAGTATATTCAAATGAAATACATCATAAACCAATAGCAAAATAGGATTTGAGAGTAAGACTAAATATTCAAAGGAAAAGGAGAAGAGAACCATTGATAAGTAAGGAGTGGAAATACCTATTAAGATCCATGAATAAAGAATGAGAAAGAAGAGAACAAAGGAACATACCAGGTGAGATAGAAGACTTGGTATGGAGAGGAGATGAATGGAGGAAGGAATTGGGTTGAGTGATAGAGTAAATGAATATGTAAGTGAATAAGCAAATGATGTGAAATGAATATGTATAGAGCGAAGAGACTAAGAGAAACAAATACATGTAGTAACTGTAACAAATACAAGTATGGAAGGAGTCTAATTTTAACTCTTACAATACCTAACGAATAGGCAACAATGCGTCTCATTTCAAGGTGCCCAAAGCAATTTTCTACAGATTTACTCTGGTGTGCCCCAAGGGTCTATTTTGGGCCCACTCATTTTTTGCTTATTTCTTAATGATATGTGTAACTTGAAATTTAGTAAACAAACCAAAATTGCTCTGTACGCTGATGACACGGCACTGTTTTGTAAAGGTAACAATTTAAAAGCAGTCAGAAGAAACTACAAAAACATTATGATTTACTGTGTAAATGATTTGAAATAAATAATATGGAAATAAATGCAAAGAAAACTAAAGTGATGGTCTTTGGAACGAAACATAAAACTAAGAACCAAATTTTGAAAATCTATCATGGACGAAACTATCTTGAGAATGTTACCGAGATCAAATATTTAGGCGTAACCCTTGACCAAAGTATAAGTTGGACACCACACATATTGAATGTGACTATAATAAGATTAATCGGGCTATTGCATGCACTAGAAGGATTGAGTGTTATTTGAACCAACGCCTACTGAAACATCTTTATCACTCCCTCATTCTTCCACATATAGATTACTGTTCAGTTGTTTGGGGCAAGTGCAAAAAAAAAGATTTACTCAAATTACAGAGGACGCAGAACAGATATGCAAGATTAGTCCTTAATGCAGACTATCTAACCCCAAAAGACACCCTTTTAAGCAGTCTTCAATGGCAAAGTGTTGAAAATAGAATCAATTACCACTACTGCATTTTCGTCTACAAAATACTCAATAATCTAGCCCCTTATTATTTAGAACCTTTTGCTTGTAAACGTACAGTTTACTATGTTACTCGTCATTCTACCTTAAATCCCTTATTTATCCCGAAACCCAAGACTGAATTTAAAAAACGATCTTTTTCTTTCATCGCCTCAAGCATCTATAACAATCTACCGACTCATATTCGCACGGCAACCTCACTCCAAATGTTCAAAAACCAAATTAAGTCACTCCCTCCATCACTTTAATGCATGCACTGGTACCTAATTTTATATCATGACTTTTACCATACAGTTAGTTTTGTTTGTTTGTTTGTTTGTAGTTGTGTAGTCTGTAGTAGTTTTATTTCTTACCTTTTACCCGTTTGATTTTATTCTATTTTAATGGCATGTGTATCTGTATTTGTATTTGTTTTTTTTTTTTTCTTTTGTTTTTGTTTTTTGTTGTTTTTTTTAAACTTTGTATCAATAATATCTTAAATGTTTAATATGTTAGGCCTTATGTTCATTTTGATCTAGTTTTTAATTTTGTTTTAGTTTTAGTTTTTAATTTAGTTTTTTATTCATTTGATATAATTTTCTCAATCTCTTATGGTATGTTGTTTATATAATGTCTTTGTTTTCTACAATGTATTCTATTTTTTGTAAATCTTTGTATGTACAGGGCTCTTTTGTAAAGCAGGCCTTTGGCACTGAAAAGACTACCCTGTTTTTAAATAAAACTGAATAAATAAATAAATAGATAAGTAAACGGCAAAGAAGAATATGACATTACACAAAATAATGACTACATCAGAATTAATTAAAATAAATATTCTAATGATGGGGGTTCTCGTATATAAATGGGGAGATTATTCCACGGGGCCTTGTAGTCCGGGATCCAGGGGTGGTCAACCTAGCGGTAAAGGATTAAACCAATTTTCATGTGCACGGATGTAAAGATCGCATAGCCCAATGAAACGAATTGACCGTATGGCATGTCCTAATGGTGGGTGTGGCCAGGGGGAGGCCCCAAAGTGGTCACAAAATTGAGCTAGATCAGCTGGAAAGGAAACCCCATGAAACCCATATGAGAAGATTCGCCATAGTCTCGAGGTACATGAATGGACAATGCCAGACGTTTAAAGTGGTGGATGGTGCCCGCCAGACGCCCCAAAGAGGTCAAAAAATTGAGCTAGATCAGCTGCATGAAAGGAAACCCTATGAAACCAATGGGAAATTGTTCGGCAGAGTCTACAGATACACTGCCAGATGATTTAACTGGTGGGGAGTGCCTGCCAGACGCCCCATAAAGTGCCCCAATCCCCTGATCATGATCGAGCTATATTAGATCAGCTGGAAATTAAGGAAACCCATTGTGAAACCTGTATGAAAAGATTCCTCCTTCTCCTTGCGGGACTCATGTGAAAGACACATTCTAAGGTTTAAACGTCCCTTTCGGGCGGGGTGGAGAGATCATATAAAGCCATATAAAAAAATATTCATGTTTAGCGACCCCGCCCGCTTCCTTTTTGGGGGCCGCCTGCCCTTTTTTTTTCAATTTTTTTTTTTTTTCAATTTTTTTTTTCTTCAATTTTTTTTAAAAATCTTAATGAAATAACATGAAAAACATACTGCTAAAGTGGTCTTTCACTGAATTAAAAAAAACACAACATAAATGCTGGCGGCCATCTTGAAAAATAGCCCGAAAGGCTGCCCAGCCAGTCGGGGAAAATGTACGAAGCGGCCATTTTGAAAGAAAGGAAAAAAGAAGAAAAAAAGGGCCTCCTCCTTCCTATTTTTCAAAAAGCAGGACGCTAAACATGTTTGTTTTTTTAAAATTGGTTGTTGCTGTTTGGCAAGCAGATCTGCATGCTTCAACACTCTCAACAGCAACTGCCTTTATATGGAGTATGGGTAGAATTTGGACACCTCAGTAAACTGGGCCCACATTTATAAAAGCTGACCAGGGATATGTTGGGGTCTGTTACTTTATTCATACAATAAATTCTGAAATGGAGCAGGGAGGGGGGTCAGACTTTGACTGGTCTCTCCCTTCGTTCTCAGACTAAAGAGGGCGTTTTCCAAAACACGTAATAATATAGATCACTGAGCTGCGCTGAGGAACACAGACTGGAAGTGGGAGTTACTACGAAAAATCTGTCTTTTGATCTTGAGTTTGTTCAGCACAAACGATTCGGGTAAGTAAGTTTTAAATCAAAATTCCTTGTAGTGTTATTATGCATTAAATAATATGATTAGGTGATCAATAAAGAGCGTACTAAAATACTAATGTAAATGTATGTAATGCATGCCTATCCTTTTGAGTTTGATGCAGTCGGCCACTGCCAGCTGCCTAGACTGCTCAGAGCTGAGCGTCGGTGGTCGATGGCCAGACGGTGGGCACTGTGTTTGTGTTAGTGCAGGCTACCGGCTAAGGACAGGGTGCTTAGCTCTAGCTTAGCCTTATGGGCTAGTTGATAATATAGAGATATCGACTGCTTTGAGAGGCCTGGCTGTTTTATAGGCTCAAGGGAACGTGCGCATCCTGCCATGACCCCGAGGCGTGCCTGGGGCTGGGTGTCCCGAGAGACAACTAGCTCCGGTGTGCGGCCGTGGCCGGCCGTTTCGCGGGCACTGCCGATTTTATTTTTATGCAAATACTCACAGAATACTTCAATACCCTCAATGGAGGGTCCATATACTTACTTATTAAATAGAAGGCACAAATAAAATAACTGACCAACAGTGCGGTCAGTATTGTCCACCTTTCGAAAGGCGTAAAAGTTCCCGAGTGGGCGGCCATGCATTACCTGGTGGGCGGCATGGCCGATACGCTACGTCACAAAGCTACATGCGCAACGTCACAATCAAAACATGTACCAAATTACTACGGGTAACCAAAATAATCATTGTTTATCTCTTGTTACGGTAAATTTGTGAAGTTTTAAACAAATTCACCTTTTCCTTGAATGGAACATCCCGACTAGAATGCATACGGAGAGGAACGGGGTACGTACTACTAGAAACTAGCGGGTCATAACGGGTACACCCCTCAGTTCATATACCGTTATACACAAACCCGTATGTTATATGTGTATTGACACCCCCGGCCGCATGCGGGGTAGGCCATCAATTACGTCATCGGTAAGCGGCCACCCCATGCAACTAGCCCTGCGGTGGCATGATCAAAATTTCTGCGATAGATGACAGACCACAGACCTCATACTCCCAAATTAACATCAAATTTTACCTCCAATCAGACGAATAGAGCTACAATATTGATCTAGTTATGTCTTAGTCTCGTAACTTATCAGTTAGCACCTGCTGGAATTCCTATCGGCGACTGGTGTCGTAGATTTCCAACAACGTTGACGGATACGCCGTACTGATAAGTACTTATGCTATGGTCGTTTTCGACTTAAGCAGAACTTACCTGGGAGTCCAGGGTAGTTTTCAATCGCATATAAATGATTTGCATATACTTTTTTCTTTGACCTTGACCGGTGGCCACCCACTGGAGAGTGCTGCTCACCGGAGACTCTACTCTACTGTATACAGCCAGACCTCGAATATTAGCAGTCGATCAGTAAAGGAGGCAGTTTTCGGCCGGTCCGTTGGATGCCCGGTAAAATCCCTTTAAAATACATTGCATACTAGCATATCACATATCACACACATACAATAACATGCCAGAGTCACTGGAGAACCACATTTGCAAAGGAAAATGTATCCTTAAATATCACATTTTAGCGATGTAATCGGTAGGTACGTTACAATCCCGGCGCTGTGCGGTGATCAAAATCTGACTTCTTGTGTGCGTGCCTGAATGCGGCTGGTGCAGGGGACTTCCCATAAAACGCCGTTTTCGTAGGGGTTATAGGGGTTTGATATTTCGGATACTAGGTTTATCGTATTCGTCAAACTTTCCTCTTTAATTTGGTATCCACTTTGTTTGGAGCTTTTCAACACAACGATCACCAGAGAGCAAACAAAATGAAAGTCAACTTCCACCGTCTTTTACTTAAGGATCGGGTCGTCAGGAATTCGAAAAAAAGTAGGTAGACCGATAGCTTACCTATTTACATGTATCTGTGCTCTTGTGAAATTTTATGGAAATCCTTCTACGAGAAATGTGTATTTTTTGCCCCGGAATTGATGGATGTCATGTCATGTTTTGCAACTTCGCACGGCAGTCACCGGTGAGGGTGTACAGCGCATGCGTGTGTACGTACGTGTACGAGATTTGTTGTGTGGTGATCGTGCGATTGATGCGAACGATGCGAAGAAAATATTTTTTTCTGCCCCAGTTTTTATATAAAAATACTGATTGTGAATATGAAATCATGTAAAATATGGATAATTTATACATCATTCGTACATTATATGAAAAGAAATCATTCAATTTGGCCAGGAGAAAGGCAATGAATATGGATTTTATAAACATAACAGGAATGAAAAGTTGTGAAAATCGAGTGACTTTCTCCAGACAGATATGTGCATGCGCATGCTCGGTCAGATTGACCTTGTTTTTATTGTTTTTGGTTTCCGGTTGTTCCTCGATCACAGCTTTTTTCTTAAGTCAATAGTAAATGAATGGGGAGCGACAGCTTAATTTTCCATGTCAAAATGACTGTAACTTCCTTAATACTGAAGGTAAGGAAGTGAATTAGGTATCAAATGAAAGGTTTTCTGATGCTTTATCTGCTAAGGTATATCACAGGTTAAGTATTACAAATCTCAAAATTTTGTAACATCCCTATATTCGGCGGTCCCGCTACCCAAATCTGAAAAATTGAATATCTTACGCGTGTCTGTAAGGAATATAGGTACCATAAAATGAGCTGTATTTCAAGTATTTTTCAGATTTAGAGCCAGATTTTTTGAGTACCGCAAGCTTAAAAGTATCTCACCGCATGTACCCTGTCACTGCAGTCGGATACTAAAGCGCTGTATCTCTGTTTAGTTTAGATTCCAATTTCTGATCACCGCACCCGCAGGTGTAGTTTTTGGCTGTGCGGGGGATTACGTGCTCTGGCCGCACGCGCTATAGATCAGCGGGTGAACGCATGGCGCGCGCTCCCTATTGACTTTGTACATGCGGCCGAAAACTGCCTCTGAAAAAGTGAACAAGGAAATGAATATTGCCATGGCAATTCATGATTTTTTTCTGGGATTCTTTTTTTGTTTAAATAATAATAGTATTGGCTTCATGATTTGAACAAACAATGATAATAAATAGGAAGTAAAGAGTCCAAAAATAGGATTTTGCCTTGAGTGGCCGAAAACTCCCTCCTCTACTCTATGTCTTTTATAGTCTATGCCGAATTGAAAGAAAAATCTACCAAGAATTCTTACCTTATCCTTTTATTGAGTAAAGATTGGTTAAAACATCACGGAAAATCTGAGACACTGTCTGTTAATCTTCGCTGGAAAAATGACTGAAAGTTTCAATCATTTGGGAATCGCAGACAAAAAGCACTGTATGGTGCACGTAGAACTATTCGTATTCATTATTCAGCGCTGTGCAATTTAAGTCCAAGTGCAATGTCAATATGACTTTTTAATATTACATAACGCACTGACATTTAATGCTTTAAACAGGTGACGACACTCAGCATAGATACACACATGAAATAGAAAAATCAACGAACATTTCAGTACAACTTGCAAGTTTGTACCTTATATATGATGTACAAAAATGAGAATTTTCCAAACTTAAGACTTAGTTAAGTATGACTTAAACTTAAGTGAAAGACTTAACTTTTCAAGGTCACTGTAAAAATCGTACAAAGTAGAAGATTTCACTGGAATATCATGATTTTGGTATCAGATCAGCCGGAAAATCGCACGCTATCTCCTCGCACTAATATCTTATAATGTAGAGCCTATGGCAGCCAGCGATAGCCAATCTGAAGGGCCCATGTTGGCTCGGCTAGACGCAAACTTACGAAAATGAGGCTGAGACGGGATGAGCGTAATGTGCATGCGCTGGCTGTATTAAAGCTAAAGTGCTACGTGTGGTGTCCGCGCTCGCACAAAGACAATTTTAACACGTAAACCAATGCCATGGGGATCGCAGCGTGAGGGCATATTTTAAAAGACTATTGACTGGTAGGCGGGTATGAGGGCACTTTTTTAAAGACTATTGACTAGTAGGCGGGCATGGCTAAAATCACGACTCCAATTTCGACCAATCAGATGGCTAGATTTCTTAAGTGAGGTATATAATATGAAATATGATATTGATATCACCTAGCGTTAATTGTCTATTTGTCACCCATACCCCTGCTTGAAAAGTAATGTAAACAAAGCCAAAATGTGTTGGTAATCGCCCATTCCTGTTACCCGACAAACCTTGCACACCTCGCGTCACTGGATTCGAAGTTCGCTAGTGGACTTTACTTGTACAAAGCACTTTGAAATCTGTCAAGAATTTAACCAAATATGTGAAAATATGATACCGGAGTGATAGCTATTTATTTGCTTACCTTCCATGTCTTGTAATGCTGACCCATAGCTCATCAAAATTTTATCAAAACAACACTGCAAAGATTTAATTCCTTAATAGAATAGGTCCATAGCTGGATCTGTGGGAAGACTCAACAGGATTAACACCTGCTGGCCCTATAACTAAGCTTGTTGAGCTGTGTCGAAAGATACCGGTAGGCATCCACCTCTGATTTGAAGCTGTTAATGGTTGGTGCATTCACTGCTGACATTGGTAGTTTATTCCAGGTGTCAATTACACGGTGTGTGAAACTATACTTGCGAATGTTGAGATGTGCATGCTCCTTGTGGATCCTCATGTTGTGACCTCTTACACTAGTTTTTAACTCCTTCATTGTAAAAAGGTTGTCTTTCTTCATATTGATCATGATAATGAGCTAGCATGCAATTTACATTACAAAAACGCTGTCTTACGAGAGTTTGCGATGTTGGTTCTGATGGAATCAGTAAACCTCCCAAAAAAAAAAAAAAAAAAATTGCCCAAATTAATATATAATGAAATGATAAATTATTCCATTACTTATTATTTTAGGCAAATTGTTTGTCCTTATGTAATTGTAATTCATTGCAGCTGGTACCTGCCAACAGGATAAATTTTGATCTAAAGATGCTATATTATACAAATAGTGAATGGCCATGAGTGCAATGGTACAATATTTTGCACGAGGTGAAAGATAAGAGACGCTCTATTCAACGAGGCGCAGCTGAGTTGAATGGAGCGTCTCATCTTTCACCGAATGCAAAATATTGTTCCATTGCACGAATAAAGACAATTCACTATTTGTTTTATACAACACCTCAGACGTTAACAGGCTTAAAACTTCTTTTTTTTAAGAACAGTTTTCCTAGGCCAAATCTCAGCGATTTTTTGTTTTGTTTTTTATCAATGAAATTATTGATAGTGAGCCTAGCTAGCTAGCCGGGTAGTGAACGCGCACTATTATTAAGCAAGCAGCAAACTATTCGCGCACCATACGCCTACCATGCTTTATGTTTATTGTTACGCGGAGTGCAAATTTTGTTGATCCTTTCGCATCATTGCACGGTTACTTCACTTACCTCACAATATACTTTGTACATCGTTAGTGACGTCAGCGTGCAATGGTGCGAAAGGATCAACTGGAATTGCATGGCTGGAGAATGATGCCGTTCATCAGTACTTTTAGCGCATGTCATGTGATTAAGAATTGGATAATGAGGTTGCAAGAATCTTAGTAGGCGTTGTATAAACATGTACATATACCTTGATTTTATAATTAATTCTTTGTCATTCATTGTTAAATAACCAGGAATGTGTTACTGTTGGATTTATCCAGATTTCAGGCTAATAATTTGATTAATTTGTAAAACAGACAATATCAGCATTGAGCTGCATTTTATGTTTTTAATAAATTCAATTAAATTCATTTCAATAATAATAACAATGCAAAGGTCTTAGAAATGTACTATACAAATGTGATTTAATAGTACTAACACTGCTCAGAGCTCACAAATTCAAATGAATGGAAGTGTATAATTACTAAGCACATCCTATGATGTATTCAAACAGAGATTCAGCACACCCCTCAAAAATATGTTGCTGTTAGCCATGTAACTTGCCTTTTAAATAACGATGACCTTTTGTTTTTCTCTTTCATACATCTTAGGTACGTGTACTGAAGAAATTCATGATTCAAGGAAGCTACACAGACAAGTAACATCCTCACCAAACATCTATGTTTTTCAGCTACATAGTGATAAATGAGATGACCTTTCTGTTTGCACGTCACAGAAAGGCTCCAATTGGATTCAATATCATTCAACCCACATTATCTCCTTTAGTTTTGAGTGTGCTCTTCATTCAATAAAGATCTAAGAGAACACTAGCTTCCGAGAGATAAAGATTTCCACTGTGTTCTTCACTTGGTGTATAAAAGACGCCTCCGTTTTTCAACAAAGAGGGATAACATCGCACAGGTGCCATTAATATAAGTTGATCTTCTGATGAAAAAACATTCTAGCAGACATCAACGTCATCACGTCAACATGGCTTTATAGTCTCCACTATGAATGATTCATCCCTCAGTTGATGAGCAGCAGGATAGATAATACATCATTAAATACATTTATTGAAAAATAGAGGAAAGGACTCCGCAATAACCCAACCATGGCTAGCAACAGTACCGAGGACGGTAACCAAAAACCAAGCAACGGAGCATCGGCTTCCACGGACGATTCCACTAACCAAGAGAGCTTGTTTGAATGCAACATATGTCTTGATACTGCCAAAGACGCTGTCGTCAGTAGATGTGGGCATTTATTTTGGTGAGATTTTACAGTCTTTTAAAAACCGAATGGGAAAATTAGATTGGAGTAGATTATATCAAAGATAAGGTAGGACAACTTGTGACATACTACGCAGCACATGTGATGTCATTCATCGTTGAATCGCCATTTGCTCAGGGCTTTATTTTTTGTCCAAGATGGAGAGAGTTAGGGCTGAGGTTGTGACTGGGCGATAGATTAGGTGTACAGGTAGGGCAAGGGTTTACGTTTGACTGTGTCACGGTCGTAAGTTAGCTATTCAGTGTTGCATTAGGTAGAGTACTGGGTCAGAGTTGAAGTAGGAATTTCAGTAGTGTTACAAATCAACTACAAAGGCAATCGTTTCAAGAGTGAGTGTTGCTCACTCAATATACAATGTATCTCTTGACTTTTGATAGGGATAAGAAAACATTCCAGCTTTTTAAGTTATTTCAAATATGGCAAATACAAGGAAAATATGACCCATCTTCTGCATAAGATCAGAGTGAAAATATTCAATTTAAGTGTCCTCATTTTAGGCATGCATGAGGTCTGATGCGAGAAAAAAATTCGACTTTTTAGAATTGCATTCATTATTGTGCAAGTAGCTAGAATATTAAGGTTGATAGGATACAAATACATGCACGTGACTCTGTTGTCATATATATAGCATTCAAGATCATCACCATGTAAGAATTTCTATTATAGTAAGTTGATCCTGTTTATTTGTACTGGAAGCTTTTGTTACCCAATACTGGCAATAGACAAATACGATGGTATAAATAGATCTTGCACATGCATGTATCCGTACATGTATATCAGTTTCACTCCCAAATGTGTAGTTAAATACAGATTATTTCATTATTTTGTTATTCTATTATTGTATGTGTACATATGTTACATTGTATAATTGTCTTGATTGTATTTGGTATTTTTAGTTGCCCTGTAATAGTTTTCACAATTTGGCCTTTGGCTGCAATGACATTTTATGAATGAAATATTTCACTGTCCATCTCCATTTCAATTTAATCACTCTATGTTTCTCTTGCAGTTGGCCCTGTCTATACCAATGGCTTGAAACCAGACCAAACAGACAAGTATGTCCAGTATGCAAAGCGGGCATCAGCAGAGACAAGGTTATTCCATTGTATGGACGGGGGAGTACAAATCAACAGGATCCCAGGTATTAAAGTGAAATTTGTTTTTTATTGTAAGCTTCAGTAATTACAAGTCAAAAAGTGGCTAATTACATGTACACTTTACAGATTTGCTTAGTTTATCAGTGTTTGGATTGGGTAAATATTATTATTTTTTTTTAAATAGCAACAAATACAGACATACTGAAGCTTTTCGTCTTGCACTCATCTTGCACTCAGCAGAGTGAATCGCAAGATTGAATAGAAAGTGAAAATTGGAAGCTAAAGGGAATATATAGATACATAAATGGAAGCTAAATAGTGACAGGCTATGTTTTTTTCTCTTTTGGACAAGTTGGTCTCCAACATACTTCCTCAATCTCACGTCCACTTGGCCATAGTTTGAAAGCAATAATCATGAATTTGGCTGGTTATATGATGTTGACTTTCATTCGATTGCCAATTACCATGTTTTGGTTGCCACTTGGTAGCAGGCATGTGGGTTGAACTACCTTTAAATAGAAAGACTATTATCTTATTTTTCTTTTGATATCTTTCTTTGCGACTTTAGAGAAAAGATGCCACCAAGACCACAGGGGGAAAGACTTGAACCAGAAACACAAGGGGTAAGCACTGTCTTTGTATGTTGATAATGATATATTCTCCACTCCCTGGGGAACATTCCAGCCAGGCGCAATTTTATAGATCATACATGTATGTCCACAATGCTGAGCAAACTACATTAACGTTTGCATCCTACCGGTACCCATTTAACACCTGGGTGGAGAGTGGCAAATGTAGATTAACATCTGTTAGTGCTGTGCTGGGAGTTGAACCCCATTACCTTGTGATCTACAGTCCGGTGACTTAACCAGTAGGCCACAACACCTTGCTCTCTTTGCAATTTTACAACACTTCTGCAGTGTACGGAAAACATGCTTAAGCGGCGATGGCTCTGTGGTCAATATCTACACTAACCAAATTCCTAACTTCAACCCTTGACGCAACCCTCACCTAAAACCTAATCACATCCCGAACCTAAACCCCAGCGCTATCTTTGATTAAATGTTTTTTTTAGCCTGGAGCAAATGTTGGGTCACTTTAATATGCCAGTTTCATAATGTAATCAAAATGCATTCGCTTTTTTTTTTTAAGTGCCTTGTATTTAATTATTGCAGACACCTGTTACAAATAATTGTATTTCAAAAGTCAGATTGCAAATTACATACATGATGTGATGTGAGGTAGGGCAAGTCGTAATGTTTGTCCAACCTAGCAACAACAAACGTACACTGTATGTAATTTGCATTTTGACTATTGAAATAGAGTTATTCTTAACAGGTGAATTTGATAACTTGTTGATATTAAAAACATGCATAAATTTAAGTACATTTTGAAAATGGTCTATTAAGTATGAGTTCTAGAGCTCTATAGTTCTAATATCTTTTGTTTAAAAAAAATTAAGAAAATTAAACACCATGATTATTTGTTAAAATAAGTAATTTAAGTTACAGTATCAGTATCTCTGTTACACTTATTGAAGAAGAATATTTATTGCATTTATTTTTGTTGATATCCATACAGCCCTTCCAAGGTTTTGGTTTTGGAGACGGGGGTTTCCACATGTCCTTCGGCATCGGTGCCTTTCCTTTTGGCTTCTTTGCTTCAACATTCAATCTAGGTGACGGCAGAGTAGGACATCCACGTAAGTATAAGAAGGATGGGGTTGGTCAGGGTGCTCACAAGAAATACAGTCAAACCTGTTCATCAAGACACCCGAGAAACACAGGAAAGTGGCCACTGTAGGCAGGTGGCCTTCCTGGACATGGCCTACAACACACATTTCTCTCTCTCGATCGATCGATCGATCGATCGATTGATCGATCGATCAAGGGAGACAAAATGCATAGCCACTGTAGATTGGTGGCCATTCTAGTGAGGTGGCCACTAAGGCAGATTTAACTATAGTTTACACTTGTTCTAAATTAAATGAACTGGCCTTGCAAAGATTTTGAAATCATGAAATTATTTGGCTGTGGACAAAAGGGGAAAAATCGTCAAGACAGTCTCGGGTTTTTCAGTAAAATTAAATCAGTGCACTCATTTTCATTATTGTAAGTACAGGTGCATTGTCCAAATATTATTTTGCATACTTTAATCATTACACGTATGCTGCTAAATTATTTTTTCTTTGAATAATATAAATAGTCATATATTGTTGAGTGAGTCATGGTTATGAAGAAAGTGAAAGTGCACATTTTTAAAACATTTTAACTTCCTGTCTGCTTCCTGTAGAAGTATTGATAAAGTATTGATGAATTATTGATGAATGTAAGTTTTGGTCTTTTCGTCACATAACAATATATTATAATGTATGAAGGATGATGACAAATTTGTATTTTACCTGTTGTACACTTTGATATGTGCAGATGTTTGGCTGTTTTTATAGTAAATATGACATTTGGCTTCAGACTTTTGTTATGTGTTTTATTGATAATAAACCACAGTTGACATTGAAATTTCAAGTGAGAAAATATGGAGTCTAGCAGCTGCACAGAGCCTTTAGTTTCACAATTCATGTGCATGGGTTGCAGGAGGGCAAATATGTTTTGTATAATTTTAAGCCTACTTCCAAGGTGTGATCATTTTATAGATTTAATTGTTATTTTTTTTTTCTTGCAGCCCGTCCACAAGTTCCTAGCAACCCGGAAGAGCAGTTTTTATCCAAGGTGTTTCTGTGGGTGGCATTTCTCTTTGTATTCTGGTTGCTCGTCGCTTGATACTTGTTGAGCCCTGAGAGACCACCATAATACTGCTTTGAACCAAGCTTTCTTCAGGGACTCCTACGATTGTGTCAATTTAGTGCAGTTAAAATTCATGTTTGTGTTTTCAAAGTGATGGCGTACTTGGGCTGTAGATGGCGCTTCTCGAGAGCCTCCCTCAGCAGCACTGAATGTGGTTCGTGGGTAAAACACACACACACATCTTCATGTATTTGAGCAAGTTACCTTGCATGGATGGTGCGCTCTAGTGCAGCTTATGGGCGATTCCATACATTATGTCTTGTATGATCTACTGTAAGCTTCTTTTTCCCATTTCATAATGTGAGTGGTATAAAAAATAACCATTTAATAGTCGATAATCATATCAAGAGTTTTTTTGGATGTGTTCTATATTTCATTTTGGGTTGAAATTAATAAATGTCATATGTGTCGTACAGGACACATCGCATGGAATCACCCATATGAAACATGTCACAGCCCAGTGAGAGTTTTGGAGGCCTGACAACGTCATGACTTCAACGTACACGTATGGTGTGGAAAGAGCACAATTCTTACCAATAAACAAGATTATTCCATGGCCAAAGAACACCCGTCATTAAGAGCAATTACTCATACCGGTAGTTTCATTTTGGCATATATTGCAGTCATTGCAAGGTATATGAATTCTGTTGAAAGCATTATGTATTCCCATACCTGCTGTCCTGCAAATCCCCATAGCTACTTTAAGATATATTTAGCCTATTGCACACAAGTCGTTATTTCACCCGTGCAATTAATTGTTTAACTCACTAGAATTCATGCCCCAGTGAACACTAAATAGTAGGTCCCTACAGATAATTACGGCTGTGCCCGAGTCGTCACACGAATGCTCTGTATGCCCACATTGGTCGTTGTAGCGTGTTACACAGTATTCCAAGTAGAGTCGATTTTTTTTTGAGGACAAGTCAGAAACCTAGCTCTCACCATCGAACTCTGCTTCAATGGGTTGTGATTGTGCATAGAGATTGCGCTGAGACCTGTTCTGTGCACTTATAATGTATGTTCAAATGTTCTTGAAGGGTGCAATTAAGATAGTGCCTCATGTACGATGGACCTTATGCAGGGAATACCGTGGGCCAGGGCCCCGTTTCATAAAACTTGCTATCAATAAAAAGTTACAGTAACTGTTATAAGCTACTGATGTCACGGCATTTGATTGCTTAGAGCAAATTTGTCATACAAATTTAGCATTTGTTATTGATAACAAGTCTCATGAAATAGGGCCCTGGTCAGTGTGAATACATTGAAATGGGCTAGATATGCCATTAAAGCGGCTACACATTTATCATCATCTGTTTATATAATTTGTGTTATTGCAACCACACTAAATACACAGTATCCATTGTGGCTTGGTAAGATGTGGCAGTCATGGTGAAAATTAAATTGTATATTGTTTGTGTCAAATATTATATTTAACGGTACATTGGACAAAGCGTTTGGTTGCAGTCTAGGGGGCCCTGTTGGAGCTTGCTAACTGTCTATGTACAGTATGTTGAATTTAGATTATATACTTTATTTTATATTCTGATTATATATTGTAGTTTGTTATACAATTTCTTTTTCTTGATATACTCAAGAGTATGAGTTGACAGGTCTATTGGTAAAAGAAAAAAATTCTGTGTGCATAAAGCTGGAGCACATTTTGCTCATGGTCGAGATTTGTAGCAACCCTGAATTTTTGCTGTTCAATAAATATTGCAAATATTTCTTGTCATCAAAAGTCCAATGCCTACAATTAAGGAAAGTTTTCTGGGTGTACTATGTAATGGGTTATATATATGGGTTACCACTTTGAAAAAGGTTAACTACCGTGCAAAGAAAATTAACCACGAAATATGTGGTATTTATGGACACCATTATCTAATGCTTATGTGTATATTTTGTATGCTTTGTTGATATTTGATACCGTAAATTTTGATTGTCCTTTAACAATATTGTCTTGGTATGCTAAATACAATCTTGACTTTGTATTGTAGAAATGGTGGTAAAGAATAGATATCTACATGTATAACTAACCTTGTTCAAACAGATATTGCCTCATTGTCATTGCTGAGGAAGGAAGCAAAGAGTTATCAAAGTCATTAGTTTTGGCAGATCATATCTTGATATAACTGGGGGGTGTTTCACAAAGACTAAGATCGACTTTAAGTTGGACTTAAGTATAACCGGCCGTTCATGCCACTGTTTGCTCTTACCATTTACTGGCATTTGTCTTTCAAGGGACGTACAAATCCTGGTCTCAAATCTACAGAGTTTACATATTTTGATAGTTCATTATTGAAGGAAAAAATATTATCTAAAGATTATGATTTAGAGACCAATGGGGATAGCAACCAATGGCATGAATGGCCCGCCATACTTAAGTCCAACTTAAAGTCAATCTTAGTCTTTGTGAAACACCCCCCTGGTGTCTTATCCTATTGAATACTAGTACCCCAGTGACACTAACAACAATTTTAGTGACAAGAAATACCAGTTTATTTACTGTAGCCTGTTCCTTTATGAGTTCAATAAAAATGTGTAGCCAATGAAAAATTGGACGTATAAAAAGTGGTGAACATAAAATTAGGCAAGTGCGTGAGAGCTGTTCACAATTTCCTTAGGTATTACCAGGTACCAAACCAATAGCAGCACAACAAGTGTTAGTATTAAGAGCTATATAAATGTAATATGATTGTTATTATTTCTCAGATGTATGATATTGTTGAAATATGGTGCTGTTTAATTTGTTTTAACTCCTCGTTTCCTGCAAACCGGATGCCTGGGCATCGTCTTATAAAGAGTTCCGATTGATCCAAATCAATCGCAAGTCCTCTAATCAGTCGCAAGTTTCTCTTATGTACATAGTTTCGATTGATATCAGTCGCAAATAAGTTGCGATTAATATCAACTCTTTATAAGATGGGCCCAGGGCCCTGTTTCATAAGACTTGTTATCAATATCAAGTTACAAGCTACTGTTATAAGCTACTGAAATCATGGCATTTGATTGGCTGAGAGCAAATTTGACATAGAAATTTAGCAGTTGTTATAGATAACAAGTTTTATGAAACTGGCCCCAGGACTGCCAAACTATTCTGTGGACTCTGCATGTGTGACAATGGTCGACTCCAGCAGTCCATTGCATGTTCCAAATTTCGACCAAAGCAGGACAAAATTGTAAAGAAAAATGTTGATATAGGGTCACTATTTTGTCAAATTATTTCATGATTGTTGATGACAGTATTTATTGTTTATTCATTGGGTTCCAAATCAAGGACTATTGTTGATACACTGTATTGGGTTTTAGGTTATGATTGGTATTAACTGTACTTCTTCAGCATTCATTATTTCGTCAAAGTATTTCTTGTGGTAAATCGCTGAAGAGGTTCATCTGATTGGCGATGATCTTGACAATTAGTTCTTTCTTCACAGTCAGGAGACCATATTACCTTTTGGGGGGTAAAGGTCTGAAGAAGCTTGCAGCACGTACGGCAAGCATGTGAATTTGTGAACTCATTTTTAAACCACTGACTTCTGAATTCTGCACAGTTCCCATAGGTAATGGGCTAAATGGATTTATATACATGTATTGTCCTGCCATGGACCTCAAAATTTACATGTACATGTAAATCACATATTTGGGGGCTGAGAGCAATAATGGAATTAGCTCTTGTGTCAAAAGTTATGTGTTCATGTTCTTCTGATTCTCAGCAGGTGTTGTATATAATTTAACCCCAGTCACAACCAACGAGTCCGACCCCAGACCGACCCCAGACCGACCCCAGACCGACCCCAGGGCCCTGTTTCATAAAACTTTTTATCAATAAAAAGTTACAAGCTACTGTTATACGCTACATAGAAATTCAGCATTTGTTATACACTGTAGATACATGTAACAAGATTTATGAAACGGGCCCCTGGCCACACACACAGGATTACATTTACCTCTGACGTCCAAGAATCGGTCGGTTTGGAATCGGTGTTGTGTCACTCTGGCGGTGCGACTGAGGTTTTAGAGTTACGTACATGTTGTCCTTCAAATTGGCAACAATAATATTTAGATGAATATATATACATGTATGTTTATATCAGAGGAAGTTCTGTTCTATGTAATGTACATACATATTTATGTATGAAATGTTGATCAAAATAAACCAAGAAATACATTATCTCATTGACATTAAACATTTTGTACATTATTGTAGCTCATTATTGTTTTGTGAGGCTCATGAAGTTTGCGGAAAGTGATAGTGTAAAATTAAGGCATAACCACATGTACTCTACAACATAGCCACTAGCCATCTGAGATTGCAGTCTATTAGCTGAGCAAAAATCTCATTTTTGGAAAAGACCTCGCTCACGTACATGTCTATGCACATGCCACAACTACATATAGCTCTTTCACTATTATTGACCCTTTCAGGACAAGATTTATTTAAAGGGCAAAATTGATTACATGTAATGTTGTTCTTCGGATTGGCAACAATAAAATAATTATTTTATTGCTACATTGTTCTAATAAAATATAATGTCTTTAAAAATAATATCTATGTGAACAACAAATTTTGTCAAAAACTTTTTTTTTAATGCCAATTTTGATTGAAAATAATGATTTTGAACCTCTCAACCTCTCAACATGTTGCCAATTTAAGGATTTTAAAGCTCATTGTTCTTTTTCAATTTCCTGGCATCAAACGCAATATGATCATGCAAGAAGAATTGATGTAGTTTGTGCAGAAATACTTTCTCTTTCTGCTCATGCATCTGGTACATTGTTTAGGGCTCTCAATCCAAAGCTATTGAGCCAAACCACCCTGAAAGGGTCACCTACATGTACACATATGGAACAATATCTACAGTTGTTTTTTTAATGTTTTTCTTTAAAGGGATTGGGTATCTTTGTCTCAGATTCTAAACAAAATCCTGGATTTAGCTCATGCTGCAATCATAATTATAAACCTTTAGGTCAGTCAGGAATCCCATAACGTTTACAAGCCGTTCGCCTGTCCGAATATCACGGTTTTTATAACACTTCAGTCTATTGGGGAAAATGAGTATGGTAAAACCGGTCACTCAAAGATTTTTACTTTTTTGAGGCACTTCATGATCATTTTGAAGCGCATATTTTTTAGGGCTTCAATATCACACCATATCACAGATGCTGATAACATGTAGGGCCATGCATCTCAGATTTGGCAATGTAAAACAATGCCTTTAAGGCAGTTCTCCCCATCATATGTGCTCAAGGCTCAGCTGTTCCAAAGGCAAAGCTTAAATAAAAGTCCAAAAGCAAACCATATATCTTATGTGAAATTTCATTTATTATACACCTCTGGCTAAAGTCAACATACTGTGAATATATACATGTTGTACAAAGTTACAGCGCTCCACTGAGTATACTACCAATACACCTCTTCGTCAATCCATTCTAGACCACACTACCAATACCTAACACGTTACTGAAAGCAAACAGGATAATCATAATTTCAAATTAAACAATCCCACAACTGATATCAATGACAATATCTACCAAAAATCAATTCCAAATGTAAACATGCAGTCTACATAACTATGATGATGTATAGGAAATACATCTTGTCTAAAGAAAGAAAAAAAATAACATAAATTAAATATCATTAATTTGCATTTAATACATTTCCAGGATCTTAAAGAGCGTATTGGCTATAAAAACAAAATTCATTGCATTCATACACACATAGTGCATATCACATCTATTTCAAAAATTTACCAATCTCTCTTGCTAAATACATAATTCTCTTGAGTGGCTAATGATCAAATGCAAAACAAACACCTCAAAAATTCACACATCACACAATAGATATACATGTATTTAAGTACCCAAGTAACTTCATCTGATTGATTTTTGATAAGTTATTCTTGTCCACAAATTATCAAATATCAATCCCTCAAATGTAAATAAATAGTCCTTCCTACAAGTGTATTTCACTATCTACCTAGTACAAAACGGTACCAATACCAATTTTCTGTCCCCTAAACGGGCTTGTCCCACAATGAGGGATGTATAAATAAATCGAGCTGTAAGTTGGTACAAATAATGTAACGAAGAAATATTCAAACTGAGACACAAAACATCTTCTACAAAAAAACATCTCCCCCATTCACCAAATACTGCAAACAATATCAAAAATTGCCTCGTACATGAATGTACCTCGCATTCAAATCAAACATGTACATGTTCATGTAAATCTAGTTAATCATTCCTGCACCATTAATCACAAAATATATGTTGTATACACATTATCTAAATTATATTATTGTACTATTAAATGGCAATAAAATATTCACTATCAACAACAACAAAAACTCTAAATATTAACATTTGAGACCATCATAAATGCAAAATCTAACTTATGATACATATCAATCAACTATTAAAATACAATATTGCATGTATACAAAATACAGAAAAAAAATCATAAATCTTTCAAAATATGCAATCAGATTAATACCATTCATAACTATAGAGCTATTCTACTAGAAAATACTAAATTTGGGGTTTCTTAATCCCTTCTCCGGCAACAGGTATCATTCAATTATCATAAATGAACTTTCAAAAGTGTAATTCTGCTACGTTTAATTGTTAAATTAGGCATAGAATCTATCTAAGTAATAAGTATTTGAAAGAAAGATATATATCAGGGAGAAAGTTAAAGGCGCATAGAAGTGGGCTCTCATGAAGAATTTGACACAGGTGTTTACCCAATGACAGGTGTTGTCAATCACCAGGATTAGCTTTCAGTTTTATGTCTAACAGGCTTTATGCAATGCTCTGCCTTTTCCACCCGTTCCCTCATATGGTAAAATCATCACCTTACATTTCCATCGCCTGAAGACTCTGAGAGAGACTTGGGGGTAATTTCTTGATTGGACCACGGGTTTGCTGAGTGGAGACTTGTATACCCATTAATGAAATTTCCATCAAGTCTGGTGTCAGCGAATTATGACCTTCTGCCCATGGAAACTAACAGCCCTCTCCCTTTAAAGACGATCCAATTGGTCATATTTTTTTGCTAATGTGAATAAATAGAGTGGTGAAGTGTGACGTCATCAAAAATCTATTTTTCGAATTTCTCAATTTTTTCTTCATTTTCTGAAAGACCACCAAAAATAATGTCGAAATGTCGAAAACCAATTGTATAGGTTAAGTATTGGCTGAGATATGACCATCTGACTCAGTGTTATATTGCTCTGGCTCCTAAAGTTATGAACCAGAGCAATATAACACTGAGTTCCTATAGGAAATCTATTTATTCAGATGGTCATATCTCGGCTAATACTTTACATATTCAATTGGTTTTTGGCATTTCAACATTATTTTTTAAAGCTCTTTCGGAAAATGAAGAAAAAATTGAGAAATTCCAAAAATAGATTTTTATGACGTCACAGCTTCGGTACTCTATAGAGGTAATAATAGGTGCATTTGCTTATGTACCATAATGTATGCAAACTAACCACAGGTTAAAGGAAAAGGGGTTTACAAGAGTATGCCACACTACTAATATAAAGTCTATCTAGCACTCAATCATGCTCTTTCATATAACCTTATAAAATAATATCTACTGCTGTGTTCCACTGCCAATATAGCTGAATAAACATCGTATTCATGCAAATAATAATTTACTTCCATACTCCACACATATGATAGCATAATTAGTTTGCTTACAAGAATTAGTCATATAAATCAGATATTTATAGTCTTTGTGTTTTCTTTTTTTTTTACCTTATGTTATGCAAAATATATCAAAGACTGTATCTAAAATGATTACATTACAGCTTTGGTCTACCTAGAACTCTATTGAGTTTTGCATTACAAATATGTATTGCATGCAATTTCAAGCTTTCTCCTAATACCTATTGTGACACAAACATCAAATTTCAGTACGATGGACTTTTAACAAGGTTCTAGCGTGATTCCAGTTATGGCAACTATTCAAAACGTGTATGATTTCGTGGAAGATTCAATTTTCTGGCCATATAGCTGCAATTTCATTATCTAATTATGTTTAACGTGCACACTCATTTTCTACGCTATGAATAACCATAGTTCAAAAGCTGCTTACATGTCAGTACACTCCTAGCAATACTTTTACTTTAATACCAACATTTTTTTCTCCAAAAATCCTTGTAACACACAAATCAATGTATATAATGTAAGTACATGTAAGTCACCCCTTATATATTCAAAATCCTGCTACTCATCTGCTGTCAAACATATATTATTGACAATTATTTCTCGAGCAAGAAGAAATGCAATTTTGTGCGTTATTGTTCCAATTATCGATCGAACTATTGTCCGTCGCGCCGGTCCTCCCGTAGAGTATAAAACACCCTGGCTTACATTAGTTTTTATCACCTGACGAAGTGTTGCAGCGGCGCACGAAACGTCGAGATCTTTTAGATTCCTTATTGACCACATTGCGAGACAAACGAATATCACTAGCGATATTATTTTCGATAATTTTGTTCTTTTTTCAATAATTAAACCTAGGCAGCTGAAATAGATACACTGTAGTGTACTGAGTTAGAAGGCATGGTATCAGCAGACTGGTTTAATAAACTATCACAACGTGATCATCCACCTGGCACCAAGTCTTGGGATATCTCTTATCTTGGCACACCATCACTTTGGTAATGTACAGCACTCACTGGTAAATTGCCTATCGAGAAATTGTGCTGTACTCAATAAAAGGTTTGCCATCGTAAACTTTAGAGAGATGTCCTTTATTTAATATTTCCTTTACACTCGTATGAATGGCTTACACACAGTGGATGGCAAACAGTAACCTTGATTCACGAGCATGTATTAACAAGAGGGGTATATACACTGTATGAATACTTGCATCCGTCTCCTTCAAGCTGCTAACTTAAAATTGCACTTAAATCACTGCTTTTGTGCTAAAGGGCAATCCAACCCTTGTAATAAGTTCATTTGTAGGAAAGCAGAAAAATGGGATAAACAGAATGGCAAAGATTGAAACAAATTGGACCAACAATAAGAAAGTTATGAATGTTTGAAAAATGAGATCACTAAGTCTTTGCGAATCTCAAATCGGCAGTTTGATCAGTGGATTGTGACATAGTCGCGTATAACTCTCCCATTCGTGTAGAAAAGTATCCTAAATTTCTGTTTTTCTTCCAAGTGCCTTCTCCTTTGGGGCACTACCCAAAATACATTATGGATAGCATATCATTATAGGTCCTCTAAAGAGAATACATGTAGATCCTCATGAGTCGTACATTTTTGACAGATTTAAATTTTAGTCATTTTGTGTGTTGGAACAAATGGGAAAATTGTCCACCACTATATCACAGAGACCAATTCAGCCAATTTGAAGAGCCCATACCTGTAGTGATTACAACTTTCAAAAATTCATAACTTTCTCATTTTTTGTCCGATTTCATTCAAAATTTCATCAGTCTACTTCTCTGATTTTTCTGCTTTCCTCTATGGTAGTTTGATATCAAGGCTGGATTTCCCTTTAAATATACATGTATGAATATGTAAATGTTTGAATGTTCAGTTAGTAACTGGGCTAATATTCAGAGTTGAATATCAAGTGTAGTGTCTAGTATTACACAGCTGAAAGCACAAGAGATACTCCAAAATATGATTTAAATCACATAATATGCAAAGGGGATTTCGATGCACGGAATTGTAGAGTTGTCTTAATGCAAAAAGAATGATTCAAATTCTATTTTCTTCTTATTGCGACTTTTGTCATTCTTAGCACAGACTCTGATTATTACAAGTACATAAACATCAAGTACTTCATAAAGTTGATTCCAAATATCATCTTCAACAAAATATCTACATATTCAAGGATGATGCCTAAGATCTCAATCAACAATTAAACACTAGCTCAGTAACCTTGTAAAAGATGTTCTTGTCTCGTACTGCTCTCTAAACATTTACTACTGAAAGACATCAAACCTACATAGTACAGCTCTCATAATTGTTTCCAACTAGCTCCGCCTTACTAAAATGATAGATAATGAATGCATTCTAATGATGTACGATACACATTCTCGTGATATACTTTGGATCATGATTGCATTCTCTCGATCAATGCATTCTGATGATGATTGAATGCATTATGATAAAAATTGGGTATCTTGAATGCATTATGATAAAAATTGGGAATCTTGAATGCATTATGAATAAATGTGAATCATGAATGCATTCTGATGATAAATTGTGAATCATGAACGCATTCTGATGATAAAGCACCTATAATATGAACATATTCTGATGAAATGTTGATTACAAAATTCAATGCATTCTGATGATAAAGTGTGAATCACGAATGCATTCTGATGATTAAGTGTGAATCATGAATGCATTCTGCTGATAAAGCGCCTATAATATGAACATATTCTGATGAACTGTTGATTAAAAAATTCAATGCATTCTGATGATAACGTCAGAATCATGAATAAAGTCTGATGATAAAGTATGAATCTTTTGCTGATCGCATTCTGATGACTAGCTGTGGACCATGAATGCCTAATGATGATAAAATGCAAATCACGGAAATCCAATCATTGACTCGTTTCTCATATGACTGATCATGATGGCATTCTGATGGAAATCTGCCAACTCTGAATGCTAACCACCGAGAGAGACTGCGACATATCATCATCCACTGAGTGGGTCTTCCCTACAGTTGATGGCATACAGTAGCTTGTCTTTCATGACAGCTAGGGTTGAGTACTGTGGTAGCTTAATCATGAACATGCATGTCTCTACACGGATGAAACGCTGGTCTGGCGATCCTGTACAGACACAGGAAGAGAGTGTGAGATAGAGAGAGAGAGGGAAAGAGAGAGAGAGAGAATGGTCAATCAATCTTTTGAAGAATTTTCTTAAGTAAACAAAAAAAATATGTGGAATAGAATTATAATAAAGTGGTCTCATCTTAAAAATAATAACTTCCTAATGACGCCACATTCACATTTCTGGTAAGAGCAGAACAAAAAACATGAAAATGGGCAAATGTTCAAACTACACTGACTAATTTTGGAAAGAAGAGAAATCCAACATTTACGTAATTAAAAATAATACATATACATACTCTGATGAGTGCAAGATGAAAAGCCTTAGTACATGTATATCTGTATTTGTTGCTATTCTTTGAATTTGTAGTACCAATCTATATCTTTAGTGAAAATAAAATTTATGCTCCGCAAAGTTCTGCAAAGAACCTGACAACTCAAGATTTAAAAGTTAGAATACTTAATTTTGTCATGTCCCTGTATATAAACCATCAACAATAAGCTCAAAATTTTGCTGTATAAAATATAAGAATATTTCGACTATTAAAGTAATAAAAGCAATACTCCATTCTTGTATCACATTATATATTTAACAACGTCTCTATTTCTAAAGGGCTTTGGATTACTGAATGATTCCCATTTAAAGACTTACCACCAGGTCCATCGGGTGGGGCTATCTTCATGGGGTAGGGTGGTACATGGGCGGCATCGTTGCCCCCCTGTCTGCAGGGACAGGTGCTGGGGATACGCTCCTGGTTGCAAGCAAACTTGATAAAGCGGCTGAGCTCCTCCTGGGAAAAACTCTCTAAGGCTTGCCAGAAGTACTCAATGTGTGTGTCTGTCTCCACCAAACCAACCTGGTACATGGTGTGAGCCTAGAAGCAATCAAGAGAAAAATATGCATTCATGTTTTGTTCTAGATGAATGTACAAGACACAATGCAGCATCATTTGAGCTAGGAACATCAGCGGCCCATCCTTGTCTCTTGCGGAACGCCGCACGTCAGATAATTCTCTTTGGAGTTACAGGACAACTTGGGTACGATCAGTCAAAATGTATGAATTAGATGGCATTTTGGGGACACTTGCTCAATGGTTCACAACAAAGTGCTTGAGGATACAGAGGACAGTACTGACCTTTAGCATGGCCAGGTCCACATGTGGTCTTCCACACATCCTGAGCTCCATGTCCGCTGGGGTCATGATGGAGAGGAGACGGTGGGAACGATGGATGCTAGACCGCAGCGGATGGCCAACATCCTCTCGGGACAGACCAGCTCTCTCAGGCGAAGCTCCCGAGCTGCAGCGATGTACTCTCTACGATTGCTCCAGCTGTTATTGGAAAGAAGGCGTGATAGATTTTCAACACACGTCACTCAACATGCAAGACAATGGAGCAGACTAGTGGGTACCCTTACAGAGGATTGTTATGTTCTTAAGATTGGCCAAATTTCACTACCATAATGGACAAACTACAGAGCTCAATTAAACCATGCCTACATGATTGACCCCCCAATCATTTTACAAATCTAGAATCTGGGGACCTTTTTTTTCTTCCTATTAGGAACATTTCGGTTAACCTGTTGAAAAAAGTGATACAACAAACTTTCTCCCCTTCTTCCAATACGGTCTGGCAACAACCTAATTGCAACATCAAAATCATCAGGACTAACCATTAGAAGCAGGGATTTCAAGTAAAAAAAATGAAAAGGAGTGAAATCTCACCTGACAGGAATCTCATGACCGTTAGGACAGAGTTCCACCAGATCTCCCATCATGTTAGGATACTCAAACTGAAGGCTCATTCCAGCGCACGATGCTCCAGGACTGGAGAGGGAGTCCTGGTCATGATGGAGATAAGCGGCCACGATGTCCGAACACACAGATGAGAATTCCTCCTCAGTTTGTGCCTGTACGAAAGGGAAGGGAGTAAAGATTGCTTTTAACTCATAATACATGTAACTTAGCACAAGATTACCTGAAATGAAAATAATCGGAAATGCATTATTGAATAAAAATAAAATTATCTCCGCCTGGATCAAGTGATGTCCAGACCTTGACGTTAAATTGCATTTGGAGAGAAGGTTTCTGGAGATTACGTTGACTCGTTGACTATATTTGATTCAATTCCACACAATCGTATTTAGTTCACAGAGTGGATTTGGCGCGATATAAGTTACATTATTATTATTATTATTATTATAGTCATGTATCAAAAATAAAATAAAAATGAGTGAATGCAACTACAAAGGAATATCAATGTGAAAATTTGAATGTAATATGGGCTTGGCTGAAAAAAGCAAAAATTTTATCAGTTGTGAAATCTTTCTCTGGTCATATGTCTAGAATATATCACATACACGTTTTACTAACCATGGCAATTGAATGAACATGACAAACATTGCTTTACAAAATTGGTAAAGATCCAACTACGTGTATGCCAACATGCAGAAGAACTTGATTTATAAATAAACTAATCTCCACAAGATTCTATCAAATACCAAAGCTCATTTGATAAACCAACCTGTTCCATCTTCTGAAGGAATTTGTGAGTCGCGATATCAGCCTCAGCCAGGTCCTGGTCTGGGTCTAGCGGTTCTTGGACCAGGCACTTCCAGAAGCTAGGTAGTAGGTCCAGGGCTAAGGGTATATCGGCCCTCATGGCCATACCAAGAAGCTGTTACAATTAAAGAAGATCAAAGATGATGTAGATTCAAAGCATTTATGTGGTGCCATATTTCTGTTTCAAAAACACATCCAAAGGTGCAAGCTCTTTCAAAGAAGGAGATTACTGATGAAGCCAATATTTTTCCATACATATATTTTTGCAGATGAAAGGGACAACAAATTTGCAAGACTTGTTGTTTTTGCGATAATCAACAAATCTACTTATATGCACTGCCAACTCCTTTTCATGTATTGTTAATTCCTGACAAAAAAAACATTTGCAAAAATACATCCTAGTTGGAAACTACGGTTTAATCGGTACCAGGTAAAATATCAACAGCACTACCGGTATGTGCACATATAAAAGGGCCACTTGCTGGTATGCTTCCTAGAGAAGTGGAGAGTGTGCTAAGTAAACCTTAACACAATTCAATGACGAGGTAATAATACACTTGAAATTTGTTATACATACACATGTAGACAAAAAATAAAACTAAGTTGTGGTTAAAATATATCTACCCGGTATTGCCATACATATTTTACAGACCAAATAAATTCATCAAGTCACGTTTTAAACTGCAACATGTACAAGTGGCATTAAAAATAAATTTTTATACACATTTGCTGGAAGACATCTAAATGTAATTAGTCCTCCTTAATGAACAGAAAACTCTGATAAGGGTCATGTTTGCGAATTCTCAAATTTTTTCGATCACTTAGTCCCCGACAAAGGTCATGAAATAAAGAGATCAAAATTTGAGAACTGGCAAACACGATTCTTATCTGAGTTTTCTATTCAGTACTGTATGTACGCATCATTTGTGGTAACATTGGGTTACCTGTCCAAAGAAAAGAAGCATCCTCTCTTCCGGGTAGGTCATGGGGTCAGGTCGAAGGATATAGCGCCCTCTATATTTGTCCATTGCACCACCACTTAGACAAGGCATGAGGAGGCGGAGCCTGTCGCCGTGGAGCTCCTGTGTTACCTCCCCCAAGAAGTGGCGGAAGGAGCCGCCTGGAGGAGAGATGCAAACAGAAAAGATTTACCTATTGATGAAAAAATAGGGGGCCTTCGCCGTGCGTTGCATCTGAAAGGCGCCTGGACTAAACTGCAAGCCTTTGCTCTAGATTAAATATAACTATCTATTAACATACTCTTATAGCAACTTATAGCTTCAACTGTGAAAAGGATAAAAAATACACTTACATGTACATGCACAAGTACATGTAAATTAATGATTTCACACACAAAACGAATGGTGTTTTTTTTCTTCACCATTTGGATAACAATACAGAGATTATTCATCAGCTTCCTGAACTTTCCACAAAAGAATTACACGTACCCTTCATCTGATAACGGGCTTTCACTTCTCTTTCTCAAACTTGCCTTCCACCTGTTCATTCTTTTATAAGTGACTTCTTCCCGTTCTCTCTCTTATTCTCTTTACTCTTATCAGCCCATAATATGATATGCCCTTAAAGATAAAGTTTGAGTTCTGTTCATGCAATTACATTGAAATAAACTGCCTGGAAGAAAAGGAGATTTTTTTTTAGTACATACAAATTGATGTGTACCGTGAGGTTTTGGAATGATCAAAATGATTCTTTTATTTTAAAAACAGACTAAATATTATTGAAATGCACTGCACACAGAAATGGTTATATGGGACTACACACACGCAAACACATGTGGCATAAAAGATCGGTCCAATCTTTTTAAGCTTTTTATTGTCATGTTTCGAATGAGGCCTTTTGAAGGGCAATCCTTTTCAGGGGGCATTTCTACTATGAAATTCTTCCAAACTGATATAAAACAAATGAAAAAGCTCACAGATTATATTTTATATTTACGGACCTCAAACTTCTTTCTAAACAATGTGATTAGAAAATGAACTCTTACTTGTTCCATGGACTTCCTCTCCGACTAGTTTGACATTGAAAGCATATGTAGGGTCACCACCGCTGGCTATCTTCACACACAGCTGAGAGGAGTAGACATTGGCAAGAGCAGAAGCAGCTTGGCAGAAAGTAGGTGATTTATCCTTAGTTGATGCTGCAAACCAAGCAAATAATAACATAAAAGTTTATCATCTGGGCCCCGTCTTATAAAGAGTTGCGATTCATCGAAACTTATTGTGGCTGATATCAATTGCAACTATATACATAAGAGATAGGAGACGGTGAACTTGCGATTGATTTGGATCAATAGCAGCAATCGTAACTCTTTATATTAAAGACGGGGCCCTGGATACTGTCAAAACAGAAGACTTGGTAAAAAACTGTCAGCAGCTGTACAATTTTTGTATGTGAAATGCAAAAAATTAAGGACTGTTAATTGTCTTTAAACCTTCAGACAAACAAAATTGCAGCAACATCTGGCATGAAACTATTTTAAGACTGGACCACTCACAAAATTCACAGATATTTCTGGTTTTACAATCAATTATGAGAATAAAAATATGTACCATTGAGGTTGAAGAGCGATCCGTTCCATGAAAAAAATAAAAGTGCAAACATAAACACCAAACTTTATTTTACAGAAGACTTCGGCATTTGCATATATATAGCCTAGTACTACAATACTCTAGCCCAAAGCCTTCAGAAACACTTTCAACATAAGCATAAGAAAATGGCATTGTCTAAAATGGCTAAATCAACTTACTTCCTATTAGCTGCAGTGGGTCTAGGGACACTTCCGGTGCCGCCGTCTCGACGTTCCTCTGGGCCGTGGCATCCAGAAGCAGGTTGAAGAAGCGCACTTTGGTATCGTAGAACAACCACTCACGTGTCCGGGAGAGCAGCGCTGCCGTGCTCTCCAGGAGAGACTGTGAAGGTCGAAGGTCAACCAGAGGCAGAAAGTGATGCTCCAGGTTGGCGTTGAGGGACTGGAGAAAGGCGTAACGTAGTCTGATCGTGGCTATTGGGATGCCTGCATAGTGTCACACAAATTAGTTACATGTAAATTACAATGTATGCGTACATGGCTTTTCCACAGTACATGCATTAACTGAATCCGATTCACTGGTAGTTAATTATATTATAGATTAGCATATGTACAGAGGGCAAGCCTGAGGTGTAATCAATGATAACCCAATCCTTAAAAGAGTTCACTAATATAATAAACAGAAACTGACATAAGTTATGAGGTTTTATAAACCCACAAACAATACAAAACCCTGTACCTGTCAAGCAGCTATATTGAGGCCTAGCTAGGTCGGCCTCCGAGAAGACCAACTCATGGGGATGTAGTCTAGCTGGTGTGATGGCAAGTTTGAGACATAGCTCATTGGTGTACTGGACTAAGGCCTGGTCTTGCTGATAGGTCCAGGACTGTTGAGAGGCTACAGCCTTGTTCGGGTCCTCATATCTGGTCCTAAAAAGACAATGTCAAGAGATTTCATCAAAACGGTTTGGTTAAGTAAGAAAAAGTTCTATGATACATTGTACATCAAAACTTATTTACCAGAGCGACAGTTTTGTTTTTTTAGTCCAGGCACCTTCCTGAGATGTGTACTAGTAGCTGCCATATGAGGAGGGTGTCTGAACTTTGACACTGAAACTGTCACAGTTAAATAATTTGGGATGTGTCAAAGAACTCTTTCCTAATTCTTTACACAGTAGATGGCTTTGAAAACATTGTTTATATCAAAATTATGAATAAAATTACAGTCATTACTGAACAATAAACTTTAAAGAATTGGCAAGTACTTGTACATGTACACATACAAGCGAAGGAAGCTAGCAGTCAATTTAGGGGGAAAAATCTAACCTTTCAAAGTGAATATCAAATCCTGTAGCCAGTAGACCACGCCAGAGTGAGCACACATCTTCAGTAGCCTTATCCAGTCCCATGCATAGCAATCCGTGTAAGTTGAGTCCTTTCTTCAGCACTTTCTTCTGACTACTTGTCTCCTCCATCAAGACTTTCTCCTTGCTACTCATGTCCTTCAGACTCGACCTTTTATCCATAACCTTCACCTTTCTCTCTGCTGTAAATGGCGGCCTATTATAAGACAATGAAATGCAACAGTAGAAAAGGGTTATTGGATTTTCAATACATTATCCTTATCCGGACATAAGAGGAGGCGCGATAGCTCAGTTGGTAGAGCAGTGGTCTCGTAATCCGGTGACCCGGGTTCGAAACCAAGTCGATGCGCTAGTGCCCTTTGGTAAGGCATTAATCCTCACTACCAGGTCCCTCGGAGAGGACCTAAAGCCGTCGTCCGTCTGGTTGCTTACTTACAAGCATTTATGCTTTCTCAGCAGTCAGGTAAAATAACCATCACAATCAATCACAATCACATCTTGGATCTACATGTACATTAAGAAAAGTATATTTAAAACAGCCACATATATGTGCACAGTTAACAACTAAATTATTCATACCCATAACAAGTTTTGTAATTTGTTCACGTATGTGAAAAATTGTATTGTACCGATTTATGTTTCTTAAGAATATGACATGTTAAAGCTTACATCAGAGCTGCCAACCTTGTGCGATCAAAAAAAGGAACCATGATGGCAAAAAAAAGGAATTTCAAGCAAAAAAATGAAATTCATTAAAACGAAACTTACAACCACGCGACACACTTCCAATGCAGAAATGTCCATTCCCCATGCTGTTTTTTCCATACAAGCAGGTATTTTTTTTGTGGTTATTTTGGTATTATCGGCATTTCATTCTTTTTGAGAATATTTTTCTCTTTAAGTATGTTTTCAAGTATGCTTTAAATTTAGTTTTCTATTGAATTTGTGATCAAATCAACATTTTAGGGCAGTTGTTTGACGTGCAGTATGCAAAAACAAAAACAAAAAAAACAAAAAAAATTAAAAAAACGTATTTTATGAAGAAAAAACGTACTACCGTAATTTAGAGAAAAAACAGAGTCATTCCGGCAAAAACGGAATGGTTGGCAGCTCTGTTACATCTAAAAGTATTTTAACAAGGCCCTAATTCAACCGCCACCTTTCATTCTTGAGATAACCACACAAGAACCTCAATTGTAAAAGGAGGATGAATAATTTAGTTGTTAACTGTATGTACATGTATATTCAAAACTTATGTCAAGTGAGTGATGTTTTGAAGGACCACAGACTATAATTGATCTTTCTCAGTTTCATACATTTACATCCACATGCAGGTATTTCATTTAAATTTGCTTCTCCCTACCTAGGTGAAGAAAAGCTAGTCTACAGGAAAAGGAATCTTCTGTGGAGTCTGCTAAACCATCAACTTCAAAAAAGCTTATCCATTTGGGATATCAAAAAGTACAGAATTATTTTTTGCTTCATAAAAGTGATAAAGCATCATTCAATTAATTATATATATATATATACAGTCAAACCTGTCTATAGCGACCACCCAAGGGAAACACAAAAAGTGGTCTTTGTAGACAGGTTCCTTTAGTACATGTTTCAATGAGAAACCATTTTCAAGGGAAACAAAAAATGTGGTCTTTGTAGGCAGGTGGTCTTTGTAGACAGGTGGTCACTAAAGCAGGTTTGACTGTATATATATATATATACTGCACAGACTTCATAGACAATTAGGATATTTTCATTCCACTAGCCAATTCTAAGAAATGTGCAGATATATTCAATTATGATAATTTGAGCACAAAGAATACTTACTTTCCCTTGGGTGAAGTGAATTCAGGACTATGTCTCTCTTTGGTCATGGTTTTGCTTGGTCTCTTGCCAGAGCTCTTGCTGCTATCTTTACTGGGTTTAGTGACTGGATGATATCATACAAGAGGGATCAAACAAATCAGGGTTAAAAGCACATACAACTTCTATAAAAAAGTTGTTTTGGACTGATATTTCATTCCCTTTTTGTATTGGTGAATATCAAATAAGCGTTGACTGATAAGCACCAGTTTTCCATAACATCTCATCATTCCTTTCTAAATTCTTTTCTACTTTGTAGAAAACACTTCCAAAATAAGAGTTATAAGCACATTTTCACATAAAAGAAAGAATTATTAATAACATCAATAATAAAGAAATTACCATTTTCTTTCATATTGTAAAATCAATATACATGTACAAATCATTCAGCACTTACATGTACATGACTCTACAATTACATGTACATGTAGTACATTATTACTCAGCACAATAGGCATTTATGAGCAAATAAATGTACACCAACCTGTTTTCTTCTCTTTGATTTCCGGCAGTAACACGCCATATTTCTGGATGATGTCACAGACGAACTCCTCCACCGTCATCTTGGATGGATGCATGGTGCTGAAGAACTCTAGGAGCAGGTTTCCTGGACAGGTGGAGAGGATCTGTTCTTTGGAGAGGCAGATCTCAGGGTGGGCTGCATCAGAGTCCTGGCTGGGTTTGGATTTGAAGTGGGAGCACCTGACACAGCTGTTGAAGATGTCCTCTAAGGCTGCCGAAGCCTGCTGGCCCAGGGCTAGGTGCTCAGAGTGCTCGCGAGGCAAGAGCTTGTGTCTCAGGTAACCTACCAGAGCCTCCATTTCTGATGGTTCTGTGAGGAGGGAAGGAGTGACTGTTGCAATGGTGAGAACATCCTCTCCAGTGACACTCATCATGGAGTCATTGTCAAACGGAAGGGATTCATCCAAGATCCTACTATTTAAGAGAGCATGCTCAATATCTTCAACTTTGGCCTTACTGCGCACTTCAATCACCGCATATCCCTGAACAAAATTCTTTTTACTGGTGGGTTCTGGCTCACTGCTGGGTTCTGGGCTGGGCTCTTCACCCTGATTGGCATCTTGGTTTTCTGGAAGACTGGTTGAGGGTTCAGATTCAGTAGTCCTTTCAGGTTCATGATATTCCACAGCAGATGGGTCCTGGGGTGTTTGCTCAGAAGCACCCTCTTCAGAGGTGGTTGTTGTTGTTGCATCAGCTGGTGGCAGCTCTGTGTCCTGTGCCTGTTGGTCTTTGGGGTCTGCATCAATGGCAGTTGGTGGCTTAACCTCTTCCTGGACAGGAATCCAGATTTCATCTCCGAAGAGACCACCAGCTTGATTACAGGCCTTCAGAAGTGCCCTCCTTGCTGCTGGTTCCTCCATGTTTGGTGGTAACCCTGAGATCACCACTAGCCTGGAGTATGCAGTCGGTGTCATCACACTCTGGTGTGCATCCCTGATGGCTGTCCTCATGGACGACTCCCCCTGCGGATCCTGACTGTCAAGGTATCTCATGATAACATTCAAGGTAGAAGCACGATGAAACCAAAGCATATCCTCTGGATTGTTTGCTCCATTGGATGATGCTTCACCACTGTCGCTCTCGCTATTGTGGGGAGTCCTCTTCTGCTGTCCAGCTCTCTTCATCTTCGGTCGACGTTTGCGGGATGTGACCTGAGGGCTGGACCGTACCAGCTGCTTGGGGCTCACCATTGAGGCTGGTCGGAGAGAGGGAAGAGTAACTGTTACTGAGATAGAAGTCGAACCTGTCTGAGGTGCCGAAGGGAACTGATCAATCTCCGACATAGCCAGGCAGAGTTCCATGAGGGCTTGGAAGTAGGATGTGTGCTGTCCTGGAGTCACTGGGCCACTTCCAATCACAGCTAAAAGTGCTTCCTCATCGAACAGCTTTCCAAGCTCACAGCGGAACCTTCTCAAGTCTGCCAGCACCAACTGCGGAACCATGGTGATGGGAGAGGCACTTGCCCCGTCCTCATCATCCACCTTGCGGATGAGCCTCAAGATCTGAGCCATAATGAGAAACAGGTGTTCCTTGATGACAGCCGGCACTGCTGCTCGACCAACATACCCACTGAGCAACTCCAGCACCCTGATATACACAACCGTTGTAATCTTCCTTGGCTTCTTCAGGATCTCCTCCCGCTCCCCGACGCTCTCTGCCACAGGGCGCAACATCACATTGGCATGGCGCTTGACCCGTTGGTCACCCATCTCCTGCCTACAGCCAATCAGTGACTCCACAAATGCCATGGCCAGTGGGAACTCTGCAGGCAGTCCATGGAGGGTCATGACATAGTTTGGAGCTGGGGACACGCCTGCTTTGACGTGGATCTTATTGCAAGGTAGCACCACGGATGGATAGGGATCAACGACATGGGAAGAGGGAGCCGTCAGTCCTCCTGAGGTGTTGAGGGTGGCATCAGCAGGATAGCTCACCACCTCTACTGGTGCCACACTGCCAGATTTCTTGACCCTCTGTCCCATGCCATAGCAGCTGACCCTTGCCCAAGGGGCTTGGTACAGAGATGACCTAGTCATGACAACAAGAAAGTAAGGGACATACAGTACATTATATTTTAAACTACAAACTTAATACATTTATAATACTGTTCTTAATGCAAAAATAGCTAACTACAAAAAATAAAAAAATGTCATTAAATTCAATTAATTCATTACAATTATTTTAAATTTTTTTACAATGATACAATGTACATGTACAATTAGATGTACATGCATTACAAGCATTGAACTCATTAAGCTGTCATTATCACAACCCAGCAAGTTGACCAAGAGTCAACATTTTCAGAAGAATATTTGTGTATACAATGTATTTCCTTGTTTGTTTGTTCGTTTTAAATCAAGATTAGTGTGCTATTCATTATGAAACCATCCTTTAATAGAAAGCAGTATAAAGACCTACAAGCATATCAGGACTTACTCTCTGTGAGATGAAAGGATGTCTCTCTTACAGCTGACAACTAAACCTACGGCATTCTTGAAGAAAAAATTGTTGTTGATCTTTTCTCCAATGGTAATTGATTCTACATCAAAAGCTGAGCAGGGATCCTGTGAAGAGATAGTCAGGTTGTGTGAATGAAAACGGATACAGATTTGTGGTCAAAACAAATTACTTGTACATGTATAGTACAACTATAAAATATAACGTCTCTTCTCACTCTTCAATACTAATGTCCTTTGGCAAGGCATTAATCTTCATTTGCCACACTTGACCCAGGTGAGGTAAATGGGTACCTGGCAGGAATTAATTCCTTGAAATGCCAGAGCGCTCTAATGGCAGCTAGGCTAAAGCCGGGGTAATAATTGAATAGTGCGCCTCGGAATAGAATTATCTAGATAAACGGCGCTATATAAATGCCTATTATTATTATTTTTATTAATACTGAGAAAACTGGCAACCGGTACAAAGAGTATAAGAACGGGTTCATTTTCAACTACTTCTATCCAATTGACAAATATCTCTACATAGATTTTTTTTTTTCTTTAAAATAAGAATATTGCAAAGTTTAAATAATAAATAAAACTAAAAATCCTTCAAAGTATGATTTTTGGTTATGTTAAGTGATATACCTACAACTCTTGTATGTCTAAAATCAGAAGAGAGGAACCTTGATCAGTTTATCATTCTGCATTCAAGATTCATGTAGAAACATGACCTTGTTGCATTAAGTAGAATTTAAACACAATTCTACAAATAAAATATATTTACCTGGAAGATTCCACAAATCTCATTGGTCAGCTCCACGAGATGCCTCTCTCCTTGCTGTGAAGCTGTTGCTATGGATATAGCAAGCTCTCTCTTCAGGTGCGGAAGCTCTTCTGCTCCGTAGAACATGGCGGTGAGACTCCTAGTGATGATCGGAGCCAGGCTGTGACCCACGCCACACGAGGTCAGGAGGGAGCGGTCATGGAGTCGTCCATTCTGCTGCGATGACGTCAGCAGCTGGTTGGACAGGAGCTGAAGGTGTGAGATGTGTTGTCTGGCGCCACCATTGGCAGCTAGCGGAGAGGCAGAGGAGGGGTGTTGCTCGGTTGGTGAGAGTGATAGGGTGCATGGGATAGCTTCAATGACATCCGGGCTTTGACAGTGAGAGAGGAACTTGGTAAGGGCTGTCCGACAGTAGAGGCGGGCCAAGGAGGATTCCAGTTGCAGAAGCTCTCTGTGTGTTCAAAATAATTCAGATAGCACAGAATCAATATGGACTTGGTTTCATGTATTACAGCTACTTAATTTACACGGCTGAATTCTTAGGATTATATTTTGTTCTTTAAAACCCATCTCCAGAGCCCCTGGATATAAACAGTATGCAACTTAAAAATTAAAGAAAACTGACTTTCAACCTTTCAGAATTAAACTTTCACGTCTTTAAATAAAATTGTGGAGTTGGGATTTTAAATTTCAAACTTTTATGCAAGAGGCCTTTACATGCAGTTAGCAAATTTTAGTGTAGATATGAAAAGATTTACTACTGACTTTGCTTGGACTAGTTTGGGATTTTGACAGATTTGGTTTTTGATTGTGATAGAATTGTAAAATTACAAATACAGGTTTGCACAATTACAGTCTCGATGTAATACTCAAAGCACATCTTACCTGTGCAGCTGTATATTTGAGATGTCAATGGACGTTGTCGGTCAATGAGCTGCTGACCCGTCGCATGCCAGCAAGAGGCGCTCTAACATGTCTAGCGGGTACCAGTATCTCACAAGGACACCCTCACTCCTCAGGTAAGACTCCACCTGAACTAGTTCATGTTGCTGTACAAAAAAAGAAGGGATTTTCATTCTAATTAACATATGTCCAGAGAACTTTAACTGCATTCTATTTAAAAATAAATATCTCAATAACAAACTTAGAGTAATGGTACGATGTATCATTGAGGCCTTGAATAAGGCAAATTACCTGCATCAAATTACATGTACCGTGGGAGTATACAACAGCCATTCCTCTACACTGTGAAATGACCCAAAAAGGGGCTTTGAAAAGATGGCATTTTTTTATCAGGCTGATGTAAAAATAAAATAGAAAAATATTTATTCTCATGTATGACTGAAAGTTCTTCTTCATTATTGCCATCGTAAACACTCTATAATGCTTCTCAGAATAAGAATGTAGCCCCTGTTCAACATCTATAATAATACATGTATTCCTCGTTTAAATAGTGCTTAATACATTGAAAATGTCTATAAGTGCTTTACAGATATATCATTACCCCAGTCATTGGATTCAGGCTTGCCCGCACACAATGTACGCACATTCTCCACTCCCTGGGGAGCATTCCAGGCAGGCGCCATGTTACAGACGCTCACAATGCTGAGCAAACTACATTAACGTTTGCATCCTACCGGGTACCCATTAAACACCTGGGTGGAGAGTGGCAAATGTAGATTAACATCTTGCCAAAGGACATTAGTGCTGGGCAGGGATTTGAACCCCGTACAGTGACTTATCCACTAGACCACACAAACTCTATTTGCATATATTTTAACATAAGAGGGAATCGATAGTGATCTATAAGAGGTATATATAAGACAACATTTTGCACAAGCAATGTAGAGCAATCAAAGATTCCACTTACAAGTTAGAAGATCATATTGAAATAAGGATTGAAAACCAAACATTGTCAACCAATAGCACTGAAGGGTTTTCATAAGGAAAAAATAAATCAGTTTTTCCTCCTTGAAATGGCACCAATTATTCTTATTTACCACTCCTAAATAGTTGTTTAAGAATAAAAGTGAATTTTAAATGTAGCAATGTGATTGATAATTACCAAATTTAATCAAAAATGCCAATTTGTATGTGAAAATAGGGATTATAAATTGAATACTGCATTGCCAATTCAGAGAATTAGTGAATAATATATAGTTAAATCGTTCTTATTCATGAACGACCAATTGTACTGCATTGGAAATAGAGTCAAATCTTCTCTGAATTTTTGCTCTTTCTACCCATGTAAACTGTGTAATTCCTAGCATTCTCCATCAAAATATAATAAAAAGTAAAATAAAAAGTAACATCTATAAGAGAAAATGAACTGCTATGCATTGATTGGCTCTCACCGAATCCACATCCAGGACAACCCCCGAGAGTCCTAGCGTCTTCAGCATGCTCCGGATGGCGTACTTGGGCACCAACGTCCCTCCTGCAACGCTGGTGCTCTCCTCACCCAGAGGTCTGATCATCACTGTGGTACCCTTCCGCACCTTGTCGATGGTGAACTTAGCAGCCTCCTGTTTGACGTCATCGATAGTTGGGAGATGGAGGTCTCGAGGGATGCCACCATTCTCCTCGTACAGGAATTCCACGGTCTGACGGGCGATGTCTGTCATGCCTGAGGAGGTGAGCGAGACATTTGAATCATCATTTTCACATAAATATAACAAAATTATATAAATATATATATCCTCCTTCAATTTGACAAGAGTTCTAAGAAGGTGCATATCGGTTGTCTGACATTTGCAGCCATTGCTCAAACAGCATCCTTCTGCAATCAGAAAACTAGCAACTAGCTTCAGTCTGCCAGTACAAAGCTGAGGAAGGTGTCTAATCCTCGACATTGGAACTGTTTCACAGGTAAAATGTCTTGTAGAAATCCTTTAAAATTATTAAAACCATTCCTTAACAGTCTCATGTGAATACAGAAGTAGATAATAAAGCGTGAAATTAAGGGTACTAAAAATGACTAAGAGAGTCTTGTCAAGACCCCTTAGAGTAAACCAATACTCTTGCTCCTCACCCAGCTGCAGAGCTCCTTTAATCTGTTCCAAACCGGACCTCCTTTCAGCCTCGTTCCTGAACCGTCTCCTGATGACCGGGAACACCTTGAGTTCCCAGGCCCGGACTAGGAGGGCTACATGGTCCTGCTGGCCCTCCCCGTCCCTCTCCTCTTCATCAGAGTCGTCCTGGGCTGAGGACAGGGCAGTCTGGTGAGGGGAGAGACCTGTCGTGGTGAAGTCAGCGTATGCACCGGGTAAGCTGTAGAACTGAGACTCAGTGATGTCATACTCTGTTTGAATAAATGGATGAAAGAAATATAATATTTGATAGCATATAAAATCTTTAATCCTTTTCAGGTACTTAAACAAAAATGGTCTGCATCATTGCGAAAGGGAAAACTGTGACATAACACCCATCATTCCATTGTCCATTTTCACCCCGCTTTTATGGTAATGTGCATTACTTTGACAGCCTTGATCATGCATAATGATCAACGATGCTCCTACTTCAGAAAACTGTTTCTTGGCAAGATCATGTATTTCTGTATGTCTCATCATGGACTATGTTTATATTCACGATCCTAGCAACTCTCATGAAGCATAACTGCAAGTATCACTCAAATGAACGGCCGTTCAGGGATTATAAACAAACTACACCAACTAGAATCAAGCTACACACATGATTCTATAGCAACAGTATGTGTACAAGTCAAAAGCTAAGACCAACCTTTCTTTGGTTTCTGCGGCGTTGCCAATTTGAAGGAGATCCCTGCAGCAGCAGTGACAGTAGGAGATGCCTGGTCAGTGGATGGAGTCGTGGGAGGGGAAGCCTCCTTATCACTGTCACTCTCTCCCTCCAGATGGAATGGAAGAGCCCCAAAGTTTGCAGTGATCTCTTCCAGGGAGTCTGAGGACTCTAGTGTGGTCGTGTGGTGACAGTGGCCATCCACGTAGGCGAAGGGTCGACTACCAAAGTTGGCTCGAACCTGGGTGTTCTGCTCAAGAAGAGGTGGAAAGAAGACGTATTGCAGGTAATCAATGTCATCAAAATGTCATGAATTTATCTACCTGTTCTCTTTACTAGGGTAGGTGGTGGATGTTTCAGCGATTAAAACAATAATGGGTTACTTGAAACTGTTATCACAGGTTATACATGTGATTCAGTGAATCTTTAGGAGAAAAAATCACTACATGTAGATACTTCCTTCTCACCCAACTTTGGAATGAACACAAACACGTCCATGCATCCATGGTATAACGGGAGATGAATGCGCGGATTTTTATGCTAAGGCAGCCCTCAGTAAACACATTGAAATAACAAACTGCCTAAATATCTCAGAAGTGAACAGCATTTTAGAGAGGCATTTTACCGAGCTGTGGCAATCAAGATGGCAAGATTCTCACAATACACATTACAAAACAATCCAAAGATCGGTTTCACAAATCTTTAATTGCAAACTAGAGCGGGCAAAAGAAAAGGTAATACGCCGATTACGACTAGGATACATCGGTCTTAACGCGGATCTAGGCCGAATGAAAATCCACCCAACGGGACACTGTAACTCGTGCGAGAAGTAGAAACCACTGAACACTTTATCGCAAAATGCCCAAAATATATAATTGAAAGAGCCATGCTACTCGCTGAAACAGACTGTATAAATCCTGGAGAAATCTTAAGACTCTTAAACTCATCAGATGCTAACGTTCAAAATGCTTTATACCGATTTGTTCAAAGAACGAAACGTTTCAACCCAAAATGAGCATCTAAAGGGGCATTTACCCCCTTTTTTCTTCTTTTTTTTTTGCACCATCATTCATAAAAGCCCACATTTTATTTGTTTCCCTCAAATATGAAGGGACCACAATCTGACCAGACTTTGATCAGGGTTGTTCTTACTCCTTCACTTCTTTTCAATTCTGGAAAACAACTTTGAGATGTTTTTTTTCATTCTATTCCAACCTTGCCTTACTGTAAATTTAACCCTAAACTCATATCCTGCCATAAGGCCGCATGCACGCTACCGTTATCGTGCTTTGTACACGCGAGCGCGCTATCGATTGGGTGCTTAATTCACACGAGCAACCCAATGCTTTGCTGCTTTATGCATGCTTGCTCGCATTCATAATAGCAGTTATTGTTCATGCTCAGTGTACTGTGCTGAGTGCTTCGCACGCGCTATTGATCGCATCATCGCGTGCTACAGATTATCTCAATATAAACTTGGCACAGGGGGGATTTGTGGCTTGGCACAATGGGGATTAGCCCTGTGGCACTGGGCTGTATTCATTATGGCAGGAGAAGAGTTAACCTACCTTCTTCTGAGCGTGTACCACTGGCCATAGCCCTTCGCTGACCTCCTCCAGGGTCGGGGCAAACTTGTGACCATTCAAGGTCATAAAGATGTGGCCTGCTCGACCCGACCCATTCAGAGGTGGAGGGTCATCGTTCTGTTGCCAGCCCATACCGATGACGTCTCCAACCTTGAGGGTAATGTCCAGACGGACGCTCTTCCATCGCAGGAGACTCGCCCCGCTGTAATGGATGGCATGCCCGCTCCTGTATTTAAGAGAAGAAAAAAATGTCAATGGCTAATTTTGTTCTTCTTTTTAAGTAAATGTAAATTAAGATTGACTTTGCTTGTTTTTCTTTTTCTTTCATAAACACTACAGTAACCATCTTTTATCAATGGAATATTTCTCTCCTTGACAATATATTTTCTTTGATCTTATATGGCAGCACTAGCACTACAACTATGTATTTTGAAATAGTTAATACTGCATTCTACCTCAGGTCGGCAAATTCAACAAATACATTAGGTCAAATGTACTGTAAGATTTCACTTTTGAGTCTGACATGTGCTCCGGCAACATTTGTTCTGGGCTTCAATTTGTCAAAATATAGTGTTAGGGTTAGGGAACTAATTGGGTTTTAGTTTTTAGGATTAGGGTTTGGTCCCAAGTTGAAGTTAAAAATTTGGTTAGAGAAGGAAATGGACGGGAGAGTGATTTTCCCCAGAGCATCAGAAACATGAGCACAATACCAACACATTCTTTCATACACTGTGAAATAACCGGCTGTGCTACTCTACTCAACCTTGTGAAATCAATCCTTAACAGCAATCAATTTGAAATATCAGTCCATAGGCACCTCTCTGAGCAAAGCAAACAGCAAGCCACCTTCTCTCTCTCTCTCTATTATGAGCAGGAGCGCACCCTACCCTTCCCATTTTACACTTTTTAGGGGGTGTTTGGCAGTAAGTGCAACAAATAAAGAAAGAAAGAAAGCATATCTGCTACTCACACAGGGAAGAGTACAGTCCCAATAGGGTTGGTCCAATTGTTAGCACCGTCCTTCTTTTCAGCAGGCGGGGCCAGGCCCATGGATACGTTAGGACCAGAATCTTCGGCAGCATCACCATAGGAACAGATCTCAAGCTCCCAGTAGAATGAGGTCGCCTGATTGTAATGGAAGCAAAAAGTCATTAAAGAAGGATATTTTATGTATATTGCATGCTCCATAGTTCAGTATAAAATAAAATATGAACTAACACCTTGAGAATTTCTTGTAAGCCTTTACATTTTGTATGAGGGCCACAAGCCAAGGTTGACAAATAATTGAAAGAGGGGAAATATTACTGTGGAGGTGAAGATATGTTATATATAACAAAGTCCATGTATATACATGTACATGTAACATTTCTTAAATACAATTAGGGTATTTGAATGCAAGGCCATGAAGTACAATTCTTAAGTATACAGTCTTCACCTTCTTTAACTGAATCAAAACAACACAATTCAGTCCATACATTAATAATAATAATAATCGTCCGTTCTTGTAAAGTGCATATGACATTACAATGTAACGTTTCTACGTGGTTCCAAAGAGCTTTAGGAAATTATTACCCCGGCTATAGCTCCAGCAGCCATCGTCAGTGCAGAGTGCATTTCAAGGAATAATCCTACCAGGTACCCATTTACGTCACCTGGGTGGAGTGTGGCAAATGTAGATTAACATCCTGCCCAAGGACATTAGTGCAGCTATAGCAGGGATTTGAACCCCGTACCTTGTCATTCACAGTCCAGAGACTTATCCACTGGACCACCCTACCTCTACATTGTCTCAATGTTTAGCAGTGATTTATAACTACTCTCTACCACTTTTTTACCCAGCCATTACAAAACTCCAAAATTGACAAATTGCAACGAAATTTGTGTTCTCGCTCTTTCACCAGGCTCACAACATTCCATAGCTTTACCTGATGAGGCACTGCCTGAGTCGCATAGCACATGACACCGGCTGGTAGCCCGCCAGAGGTCACAGGGTCACCCAGAAAGGTCAAGGAGGTCATGCATCGAGAGAAGAGACACGCCTTGACTGGTGGGTAGGAACGGCTGGGGTCGAGGGTCATATCATGGACCTGGAAACAGTGAGTTACGATGCAATGTATTAGCAGAAATAAACCTTGAAACACAAAGTAATCTTAAACCCATTGCCTACAGGCACCACGTGATCCCTATATGAAGCCCATGGGAAAAAAGGAATTCACGCGTCAATGGATTCATTCATTCATTGATTACCCTTTTCTCCTCTACTCATTTACAATAATTCAAAAGGATGATTTCTAATCTTATATTTTAAGGTAGAAATAAAGTGAATTACACAGACTTGAACTTCTTGTTAAACTTTCACAATGTTTCCCCAAGCATACCATCTTTTAAAGTTATATAAATGACCATTGAATTGAATTTAATGACTTGAATTGAAATAACTCACCCTTTTCATAAAAAGCATGCAAAATCAAAAGAATACAGAAAAAATATTTCTTACAAATATGAATAAGACAACAACAACAAAAAAAATCGAAAATACACTAAAGGAACTGTTGTTCCTGGAATGCACCAAACCAGAAAAGCTAAATCGCTCTCTGCTCCTGTACTTTATAACTCCTGTCCCTCTATCACTGTACAGTACTGCAATCTACTTACACTAGAAATGCTTTGCTTGGCTGGTGGTGTAGGGGGCCTTGCACAGTCTCTATACAGCATTCTCAGCTTGTCACACTGGGCTCCTACTACCTTCTGTCTCTCACCTGCCACAGAAATATACATGTAGAGATAGGTGTGTACCACAGGGCATGTACATGAAGATGGTACCGTATGAATTCATTCGTCTCTATATGAGTAATAACGCACTTTGGGCTTCAAACAAACAAATTAGTCTTTCTTTACAGGAAAAAAGGGTACTTGAAATACAGTCGAACCTGCTTTAATGACCACCTGTCTACAAAGAACACATTTTTTTCCCCCTTGAAAATGGTTTCTCATTGAAACATGTACTAAAGGAACCTGTCTACAAGGACCACCTGTCTACAAAGACCACTTTTTGTGTTTCCCTTGGGCGGTCGCTATAGACAGGTTTGACTGTATTTCAAAATACCCTTTTTTCCTGTAAAAAAAGACTAATTTGTCTGTTAAGGAGCTTTTATTGTAATTCTAATGGACTATTAACATTTAGCATGATATTACATGTATGTAAAATCAATCAGAATAAAAAGCCTTATTGAAAAAACTTACATGGACAAATTTGAAGGTACGTGTAGGCTTGGCCATAGTTGGCGTGAACTTTATCATCGATGAAAAAAGAGTGTTTGTTATTTCAGAATAATCAATGGTTGTCATTTAACGTGTGCTAACTTCAGATGAGTATTGCAGTGAACTGCAGAAGGGGTTTGAACAAACCTGTTCCACATTGTTGAGAGAGTGATTTTAGCACCTCCAAGGGGCGGTTAGTCTGCATCACAAACTCTGAAGCAAAGTTGGAGTCATTCATATGATGGGCAAGGACTGCACAAGCTCTGTTGATAGGCGATAGACAGAGGTTCCAAATATAAGAAAACATTTTCTATACAAAGAGCAGGGCGAGCTTTATATATCACTAAATCTGCCAATCATATCAAACAATGATTTAGTAGCAGCCTGCTGAATAGTAATCTATACAATTCTACTGGTAATTGTAGAATGTAATTGTAACTGTAAGTTAAAATGCAAAATAACTGTGGAAGCAAATGGAAACACATTCTTTACAAAAATGTAGTATCTTTATTATTCAATTTCCAAATTAAAGATGTCCCCAAGTTATCTAGTTAGTAAAACATGTATATATTAATGAAAAATATAATTATACCTTTTTACATGAAGGTACATGTACCTCTACTTGGAATTTCCAAAGGCATAGCCTACATTGCTTAACCTTCATTTCAGAACTGGACAATGTTATCAATAGATGGGACTACACCTGGAGCTGATCTCCGCCAGCACACAACATGTAGCCATAGTATGGCTGTTCCCTTCATATTCAGCAGGGAGAGCACAATCGCCTGACTGTCAAATGGGAAGGGTACTACATGTAGCATGGGGCACCCTCCCTGCTTATCAACAGGGAGGGGAAGGCCCTGTTACAAACTTACCTTGAGCTGATCTCTGCCAGCACACGACACGTGGCCATAGCCTGGCTGTTCCCATCATCTTCAGCAGGGAGGGGTACAAGCATGGGGCACACCCCCTGGCCATCCTGGGGGAGGAGAAGGCTGTGTAAGGCTGTAACAAGCTTCTCGGTGATGGACAGCTGCTGCAGGGGAAGTACCTAGAGAAGAAAATAAGACACAAAAGTAAGTTTTCAATCGCATGGATTTTTCATAGCTTACTGTCTGGTTGGGATCATTATATACAAATAGGACAGGCAATAGCTCTTTTTGCGTGTACAACGCAAGGGGGTGGTGATGCTGTGCAAATTGTCCTGTACAACAAATGTATTTCATCCATTGATTTCTTCCAAAAATAAAAAATCTCTTGATATAATCATATACCTACTAATGGCAAGGATACCAGAAAGAACCACTTAACAGTAGTCACATTACAAGATTTTTTCATTTTCAAATGAAAATAAATGGATAAAATATTAATGTCATGTGGGACCCACATTTAACAGGATCAACAACAAAAATCGAAATGTGCATAATATGTTAAATTAACAGGAGATACACACAATATGACACATGCAGTAAGTACAATATTTCATTTGTAAATAAACATGTGCCAACAAATAAATACATTTTGACAGGTATATTCTAACAAAGTTTCTTCAATAAAGATTCACTATGCAGTATATATTACAAATATTGACTGCCAACTTAGGGGGTCACAGTTGAAACTTTAGCACTCTTTGAAACCAGGACTGTACTACGCCCCCTCAAAAATATAAATATTAATAAAAATGAATTCACTTACAATGTTCTTAGGTGGTTGAAGCCTGCTGACAGATACATCCATAGGGTTGTTTATCTTGGGGATGTCATCAGCCTCGACAGAAACAGAAGCGATGCCCTGATGTTCAGCTATACTCAATACATGAGCCTCTAATGGCACACAGCCATCTCCAATAATCTAGTCAAGTGAAACAGAAACACAATTTTATTCACTGTATTAAATATTATTATTATTATTATCAATAAATATTATTATATTCCATGGCCCCAATGACAGAATTATTCTCCAGTAAAAAAAAAAAAGAATAAAAGTGCTCCAGGCTTTTTGCATATACATGTATAATTGACAATGTTTACACTTATATGAAATGGATTTAGAAATTAATGTCATCACATTGTACTGCCAAAAAGAAAGAAATTATATACTCTAAAGATGAAAGAACCAACCCCTGAATCGAAAATTTAAATGCATCACTTTATCAAATTTCAAATGGTACAAAGATGGGTCCAAAATATACCTTCCTAAAAAAAAAACCTCCGAAATGATCCGAAATGCTCCCGGTTTGATTTCATTACAGAGTCAGGGTTAGGTCTTGGGCTACAATTAATTGGGTTTAGGTGTAGGTTTAGGGTAAGGCTAAGATATATTTCGGGTCCAGGATTGAAGTCAAAAATTAAATTGGTGTTAAAAGTGCACCAATCACCCCAAAATATGATTGGTACACTTCAAGATTAACCATGAAGCAATTATTGTTCGAACCTAATACTCTAAAGATGAAAGAACCAACCCCTGAATCGAAAATTCAAATGCATCAATTTATCAAATTTCAATTGGTACAAAGATGGGTCCAAAATATACCTTCCTACAAACCCCCTCCTAAATTATCTGACATTTGCTCCCGGTTTTATTTCAATACAGAGTCAGGGTTAGGTCTTGGGATACAATTAATTGGGTTTAGGTGTAGGTTTAGGGTAAAGCTAAGATATGTTTCGGGTCCAGGATTGAAGTCGAAAATTAATTTGTGTTTAAAGTGTACCAATCACCAAAAAATATGATTGGTACACTTTAAGATTAACAATGCAGCAAATATTGTTGGAACATAAAGTACAACCCCTTCCCCAACCTCCCACAATTCTTCCATTGAGTACCTGAGCTGTCGATCCCATCTTGACACAGTCTTGGAATCCACCCAGCGCACAGAATGCTGCCACCACTTGACGGCAGGTGGAGAGGAGTTGATCGATGCCTGGACCTTGCGGCTGAGAGGCTAGGAGGGTCATGTGACTTGCTTGTTGTGATACAAGCACAGGCACTTGACTCAAGGCATGTGATAAAACCTGGATGAAGAGAATGGAAATAGATTTTTCTGTTAGATATGTACTATTCAGGCACACATTTATATGTTATACTTAAAAACATTGTGTAATACAGTTCATTTTTTGTTAACAATCTTCATGTCTCTTTTCAATACTTTGTATAAGGGGGAAGGATTCCAAGGACTTCCGTATCCCCCTGATTAAAAAAAAAAAAATAATAATAATATCTGTACATATTATAGTACCGATACTACAAAAACAGATGAGGATACAGGTGAAATTATTCAACTTTATATAGGGGGAAAAGATAAGGAGCTTCAACACATGTGTGTCTAATCTATAAAAACTCAAATTGTTATTCAAACTTATTGAAATAGATGTACACTTTACATGCATATTGTAGAGGCATTAAAACCAAATTGTTGTAGATCATTAGATGGTAGATGGTAGATTATTGGAAATATGTCCATATACAGTTAACAACTAAATTTTTCATACCACTTGGAAATTTGTTTTTTGGGGGTGTTTTACATTATTCACGAATGAAAGGTGGACTGATTGAGTTTGGGTCTTTGTTGAATAATTTTAGATGTAAGATTAAATATGTCACATTCTCAAAAAACATAAATCAGGACAAATCACTTTTTTGACATACTCTCTAAATTGGAAAGGGTGTGAATAATTTAGTTGTTAATGTATACATGTACATGTACATCAATACTTCCAACAACTACACATTATATTCTACAGTCAAAACTAATGACAATATGGACATTTTGTGAGTTCATACCAAAAAAAAAATATTGAAATAATAGGTGTAGAGTATATTACTGACCCTCTCCACAGCAGAAGCCCAGATTTGAGCTGTGTTAGATTCGGGTGCTGTTAACAGGCTGTGCATGAGAGCTATGACCTCGGACGCCATACTGTGGGCAACATGGCCGCTGATGAAAGGTCGTACAGGGTCAGTTCTACAAAGAAAACAAAAGAATGAGTTGATACGGTATATGAATATATCAATATATATAGTAAGAGCACAGAATTCAATTACGACATACATGTAGCATATTGAATACCAATAAAACAGTAATTTTCTTTAGCTAATAAGACTGGATTCAAAGTTGTGTTTTTAAAATGAATTTGAATAATGGAGACAACGAAGATCATTACAGCTATATCATTTCATAAGTAGTTCATTCGTTAAGACCCATTGGGCTTACCCAAGCTTTGAAGGTAGTCTGAAAAAAAGGCTTCTGAGAAATAATAATTTGATTGATGACACATAATGCTGCTGAGAGCTAGTAGTTTTTTTTAACCTCCTTTACCAATCTTTACATTTCACGGACCATATTTTCTTATCAATATAAAAGCAAACGATATATACTGCTGTAAATAATCACAACAAATTTCTATGAAATCATGTGGGAGGGGTGGAAAGTTTAGGTCAATTCTACCTTGCAAGTTCAGCATTCTTTTCCCTGCAGACAGCTTCAGCAGTAACCTTCAGCTTCTCCTTGTTATTATTCTCATTATCAGTAGTCTCTGTCGGAGCTCCTACGCTCACCAAGAAGCCAGCTTGAGCCAGCTTGCCTGCTTTCTGTATAGCGGTAGCCGCGTCCTCGGTAAACAGCTCAGCCTTGCCATTCTAAATAAACAAAAACAATGAAAAGATTCTTATTATCAGTGGTTTCTGTTGGAACTCCTACACCGACTAAGAAGCTAGCTTGAGCCAGCTTTCTTGCTTTTTGTATAGCCATAGCCGCATTCTCGGTAAACAGCTCAGCCTTGCCAGTCGAAACAAAATTGAGGAGAATCAGAATTTGTTCTAGGGTTTAAAACCTCAAACCATGTTATTACACTGCATCTTCTGACAGCTGATTGATTTTTACTTTTCTTGCTAAAAGACAAAATGCATTTCTTGACAGACGTATGCAGGAGTATAATCATTTGCATGATTATGACAAAGAAGATTTGTTGTTAGAGGAAATTAAGATGGTGACCAGGTACAGTGTACTTGTAATCTTAATCATTTTCACCCCTTACACATCTGTACCTGTGGCTGGTAATAACTTCAAATAATTGAAACAAAATTCATAATCTGTTTGGAAAAGAGGTGAAAATAAGGAGATTTTATTATAAATTAAATGCGAGTGAGAATTCTACTTACTGTATGCATGTTACGATCCATGCGCAGAACCTTTTCCATGTTAGCTCCACTCCCCAGCCTGAATGGACGACCTTCAGAACTGTAAAAAAATGATGATAATACTAAAGTAATCTTTTTAAATGTATGACTATTTGCTCGTATTAAATTAACAAGTATAACTATTTGCTCATCAAGGAAATAAACCCAATCATTATCATCAACATCATCATCATCATCATCTTAAATCCCCAATACATAATAGGTCACCTAAATATTTCATATTCTGAAGGCTAAATTGAATTGAATTTAACATCTTTCCACGTCTGAACTTAAAGAAAATATGTATAAAATATGTATGCAAACAGGCAATACCATGGTACAAAAAATTGTGCGATGTAGATTCTGATGAAATTATAATAGGATCATCAAAAGTATTATGACGCTTCTTGAAATGCAACCAAAAATGAAATAAACTGTGACAAATTAAAAGAAATGGTGAAGAAAAAAATTAATCACATACCTAAGAAGAGCCTGGATGACTTCCCTAGATGACTGGTCTTCCCTTTTATGAAGGAAGACGGATAGGCGGCCATCTTGGTCCTCCAGATCGTCCTCTCTATCAGGAATAAAGCTCACTGATGACAGGTGACCAAGCTGCTCTGGGGCTAGGATTGTCTGACATCCTGATGGAGAATTCAAACAATTAAACCTGAATGAAATCATTCTTGGGATTCCTTTTAACCATCCTATCTAATTTTTCATCATTTAAAGTGTGCATTATTCCACACATGAGATGGATTGCCCTTCCAATTAAAGAATTCAAGAGAAGTTGATTTTTCAAACAGATCCACAAAAAAGTTCATCAGGTTTACATGTTGCTTTAATATCACAAACACATTTATTTGTCATGCACATACTTTTGCTTCAATCAATTACCAATTGTGAAAATACTCTTCTTATGAACATTTACTTGGGAGATTAGAAATAGCTTCAACAAGAATACATGTCCTTTTTACATACTAAAACTGACTTAGAAACAAAGTATCATCAAAAAGACATCAATCGAGTTAACCTATCCTACCAAATACTAGCAAATAATTATCAATGATACAATGATTGTCTGAGTACCCATCGTTCTCGACATACCTGGGACTACACAATCCCCAAGCTTGGCTAGTAGTAGACTGGCGATACGAGCAGGTGGGTCGCTGGTAATGACGCCCCCTTCCCCACCAGTAGCTGAGGCCAGCTCTGCCCCCCAAGCTGGGAGCTGGACATGGGCGCAGTCCTGGGCACTCATCAGGGGGAGGGCTACGCGACATAGCTGGAGGATGATGAGGACGAGCTTGGGGGAGGGGCGCTGGTCAAGGAGGAGGGAGAGGAGCTTAGAGACGCAAGCTGGCTGGCTCAAGATAGCACGACCCATACGACTCCTAAATGGTGAAACACAAAGAGAGTTAAAAGGTTCACTCTTAGTAAATGTACACTCAAGAGAAGTCCAGTTGCCACCTCTGCATGTCTTCAATACACAATTTATTTGATTTTTTTCAATTTATGTACCAAGCCATATTATAAGGTGCCAACACATGACAATCTAATCTAGACCCTCCAAATTTATAATAAGACATGACCGATGATCAAAACTTCCCCTTTTCTTCAGAGGCTAATCTGATTGCTAGACTTCATTCCAATGAAGTACCTGATTACACAATTACATTGGAGGCAAGGACCCAGAAGGGGGTTAAGTCTGTTAAAAAAGATAATGTGACTTAATGCCCTATTGGCTCTCAACAGAATGAATGTGAGCAATCAGAGGTCTTACAATAATGGCTTTATCCTGTTTCTTCAGGTTCCTTGTAGTGTAGAACTTTACAAGAAAGTAAAAAACCAACTGCTCTTCATGCTGATGTTATGTGATTAAGAAGCCATGCTAGATACCAACTGTCTTTGATAAAAACTCTTGCCAAAAGGATGTTGGCATAACAAAACGATGGTTAAAAAAAACATTTCAAAACTCGTCAAAGTGGATATGTTTTGATTTTGAAAGCAAAACTTTACTTTCACTTAATGATGGACTATCTTTTAGAAATGGTTACAGTGAGAAAATTAATATTTGAAAGAATAGCTGCCAACATTAAAAACCAAAAAATTAGGAATCTCCCAAGGAAAAGTATGAATACCATGTATACACAGGTTTTCTGAAAAAAGAGAAATTGAGGGTTCATAACTCCACTTTGATGGCCAAAACAAAAAAAAGGAATGGTAGGCAGATCATATTTTTCAGCTCACCTTGATAGATTATTGAGTAGACTAAGAACCTCCTGCAGAGCCTCGCTCCCTGCAGCTTCGTTGCCACAGCTCTCCGTCGCTCGAGCAAGGTGATTGGTCAAGAGCAACGACACCTGACGAGCAAGACCAGCATAGCCCAAAGCATCCTGGGATACCTCATCAGTTTCCCATGATACACAGCGATTGGCAAGCACCTTCAACGAAATACAATTGTTATAAAAAAGCATGTTCTATAAAAACTCAAAACAGAAAACAGGAGGGCAATTCTGTGCAATGTGTCCAGTAGGACATATGACTTTTTCCAATTTTTTCCCGTTTATAAACAAAAAAACTCTTGATGTGATCACTGAATAATGGTTCTTTGTGGTATCACTAACATTATTTCCTGTATATGGAAGACTGAAATGCCCACCCCCAATTTTGTTTACAAAAAATAAGAATAGTCAAACCAAAAACCAACCTGACACACAGACAAAATTTTTAGATATCCCTAAATGTCTAAGAATTTGTAGGTTTGTAGTTGGTTTGCAGTCAGATGGTTACACTTTAATGATGTTGTAGTTCTCAACTCCAAAGGTAATTTGTTCCACAGAAAGGTTGCTGTGGCTGAGAAAGCCCTTTCACCACAATCGACTCTTCTTCTTGGGATCTGAAGAAGATGTTGATGTGATGATCTTAGACTACAAGATGGTGTATAGGGTATAATTTAGTTTACAACTCTCCATGTCAGATGAAGAATCTTAAAGAGCTTCAAATCCAGGTTGAAATCCTATCAGGGATGCTTGACACAAGAATACTGTGCTTATTCGGACTCTCGTTTCTGATCTATCTTTCCTTGTGCACCTCTGAATAGAAGTTCTAGATAGATGGTGCAATACAAATGTCTACTTTAATTAGTATTACTTTTGTCAGATGGCCTTACCTGAAAGCCTGCCCAAGCAAGAGCTGAGACCTTCTGACCGCTGGACTGAGACTCTGGCCTTGATGGTTGACCAGATGAATGACCAAGACTACATAGTCTATCCAGTAAGCTGACCAACTGACTGTCCACAAGGCATTTCTCTTCACTCCTGTTATATCATACAAAAGAAACAACAAGCCCATACTTTCATAAATCTTCTTGCAAAATGAATTCATTAATTTTAGCTCTAAAGAGGAAATATAGTGTCTCTGAATTCATGCTTAACCCATAGACTACTGACTTCTGAATCACAAGGTTCATGGTTCAAGTCTTACCACCACACTATTGTCCTTTGGCAATACATTAATCTACATTTGCCACTCTCCAACCAGGTGTTGTAAATGGGTGCCTGGTAGGAATCTATTCCTTAAATGCTTTTAGCGCAGTAGGACAGCTGTGCTAAAGCCAGGGTAATAATATTACTTTGTAGGAACCTTGAGGATCCCCTGATATGGATACGTGTGCAATATAAATGTACAGTAGCTATTATTATTACCCAAAGCTTGGGTTGAACGTAAGTATAAAGACATGTACACTGTAATCAATATGGAGCAAGTGGTCATGCCCACATTATATTTCACATTTCATCAACACTTACTCTTTAAATATGGATTATATTCTGCAATTAAAAATAAACATCATATATTCTTATTTTGATCCCTGAAAACTTGAAATTCACACAGACACTGTACATGCATGAAATGTTTTAGCATCATATTTTTTCATTGAATAACCACCATCATTTATCACAAAAAACACTTTTTTTCCCCCTACTTTGATGTTTTATCATACCTAGTGTACGAGATAGTACAGAGCAGTCCTACATGTATATTATAAGATGTGTTGCTAGTTGGACAGTGGCCGTCACAGCTTCGGCAAAGGCATGTCTCTAATCACTTTTTAAGATATTTTATCACAACAGCACATTTTAAAACTTTTTCATTGATCTTTTCTCATACACCTGTACCTAGTATACGGGATGGTACAGAGCAGTCCTATACTGTAAGCACAGTCTGTAGGATGATGTGTTGCTTGATGGACAATGGCTGTCATTGCATCCGCAAAGGCTTGTCTGACAATCTCAACGAAACCTCCGCATTTCAAGTCCTCTATCCTGTGGTGATAAGAGCAGATTAAGATTTGAGTTGAAGAGAATAATAATAGAACAAGAAAATCTTGTATCTAGCTGTTTAAAGGGATCCAGTAACTTTGTCTCAGATTCTGAAACAAAATCCTGGATTCAGCTCATGCTGCAATGATAATTACTGTATAAACCTTTAGGTCAGTCAGGAACCCCATGAGTTTTACAAGCCGATCGCCTTTCTGATTATCAAGATATTTATGATTGGAAATCGAAACAAAATTTTGCGTTTTCCTAACGGTTTTCATAACACTACAGTCTATTGGGAAAACGAGTATGGTAAAACCGGTCACTCAAAGATTTTTACTTTTTTGAGGCACTTCTTGATCATTTTGAAGCACGATTTTTATTTTTAGGGCTTCAATATTACACCAAATCACAGACACTGATAACACGTAGGGCCGTGCATCTCAGATTTAACATTGTTCAACGATGCCTTTAAACTAACAATCAGCATCAATAAGGGTACACTGTGAAAAATGTGGGTTAAGATTCAACCTTTATAAAACAATTTAGGTTCCCTAGGAAGCAGAATTCTGCTTGTAATCGGGGCCCTGTAACAAAAAAGAACAAGAAATGAACATGAATAATAAAAAGTAAAAGACTTGCATAATACAACTACGCACATACACACCAACACATACACATTTATAAAGAAGGTATCAAAGAAAGAATAGAAAGGAGCAAAAAATAGGAAAGAAAGAAATAAAAGTAGAAGGAAGAAGGGAAAGAGAAGTACCTACTCAACCATGGATATCATTCTTTGACAAATACTTTTTTGTACATCAATTAAAATCTGTTAATTGTAGCGCTGGATCTTAGGTCATGATTCAATGATTCAAAAGAATCGGAGCCAATTACCTATTGGGCTCAGGATACTACATGAAACAAGGCAAACGCCAGGTGTTGTCTCATCAGCATCTCTAGGCTAAGCAGGCGAGACAAAAATTGATATTTTCATTTTATTCTAATTCTCATATTAAATGATATTCTAACCTATATTCAGACTTGAATCCTGAGCACACATGTATACCTCTGTTTCTTTCTTACATTTCCATATTTTGTTTGGTGCTTGTGTGGTGTGTTGATATTGTAATTGAATTTGTTTTGTGTTTTGTTTTGTCTTGTCTTGTCTTGTGTTACAGGGATTTCATACAGCATTAAAGGGAAGTTTAAAAAATGTAAATCACTATAAATATGTATGGTCAAATCTAACACATAACTAGTCATCTTGATAAAGCACTCAAGGTCTTTAATATTTACCTAGGCCCTTGTTGCAGGACAGACGTTATAGCGGTCACTAGATGAGCATAGCCCTCCGAGTGACCAGCAGTGGTCATCAGCTGATGGGCATGGACCAAGGCTTGCTGTCTTGACCATCCGCGCTGACGTCTTGCCTTGACCGCTGACAGAAACTCATCCTTTGATACCTACAAATATGGAATCATAAAAAGAGTTGATTTAATACTACTGTAGATAAATACATGTTATCATTCTTACAATCAAGTTGCTATTGCATCAATATTTCTGTAAAGCCATAAAAAGCATATTCCCCATATGTACTTCATGTACAGTGAGACACAGTTCACAGTTTGAAAGAGTACAGGATGAAATGATCTACCTACACTCTATATTCATGTAACATACTGTGTCTTCAAAAATTACAAATACAATGGTCTTCAATTTGTTGTCATTGGTTCATATCTTTTTGTTTTGTCAAAACTTCCATGTACATTCCAAGAATTTGATAATTTTAAGAAATATGTAATGCGCAAGAGTAGCAGAAGTGAAGTGTGAAACGCAAAATTTTGCATCAAGTTTGGTACAGTTTGGGACAAGGAGGTCTGAATAATGCTCATTATCATAAATAACCATCCCAAAGGGAAATTGGAGGGACTATGTGGCAGAATTGGAAAATTTACGATAAGGTATGGACTAGAGGCAGCATGGAGTAGCACAAAACAGCATGGCCTCAAAAGAAGAATACCCACAGTGTATTAATCAATATCACTGTCACTGTTACTACTGGGAAGTGTTTCACAAAGACTAAGATCGACTTTAAGTTGGACTTAACTATGGCAGACCATTCATGCCACTGTTTGCTCTCACCATTATGATCTTAAGATTATATTTTTTCCTTCAATAATGAATTATCAAAAAATGTAAATTCTGTAGATTTGTGACCATGATTTGTATGTCCCTTGAGAGACCAATGCCAGTAAATGGTGAGAGCAAACAGCGGCATGGACGGCCTGCCATAGTTAAGTCCAACTTAAAGTCGATCTTAGTCTTTGTGAAACATCCCCCAGGTGTGTAATTTTCCTTTTACTATGAGATTTCTGAATGAAATTGCTTACAGCTTGAGTAAGTTTGGTTCCTATGAAGGCAAAGATTTCGTCTAGGAAGTTGGTGAGGTTCTGGTTGCGTTCTGGAGCACCGCTGTAAGCACTGCTTCTGGATCGCCGCATCTGGTAAGGTCTGATAAGATATTCATGGTGAGAAAGAAAATAAAATAAGAATTAAAATTTTTAGACTAGAGTCCATCTTGAGCTAAGTACAATGCTACATATACTACTAATTAAAAAGATAGATACATTTATAGTGTAACAAATACATTTTGGATTGCATGTACATATTTTGAATAAGTAGAAAAATACTTTAAATAGTTAACATACTGAAAATAATGTTCAGAGAAAATGAAATGAATAAAATAATTAAACAAAGAAGAAATAAATAAATGATAGGGTAGAATATGAAGGATACAGCAATAAACACTTTAAAGGTTAAGCAAACAACTAAGTTATTCATACCCCTTGTAAATTTGATGTTTTTGTGTTTTTCGTAACTTAAGAATGAAAGGTGGGTTGGTTGCATTACGGGCTTTTTTAAATACTTTTAAATGTAAAATTTTTGAATACATGTAAAGTATGTCACATTCTCAAGAAACGTAAATCGGGACAAACACATTTTTCCCAAACTTAAAAACTTGGTGAGGGTACAAATAATTTAGTTGTTAACTGTACATATAAGTAGGTACATGATGAGTATTAATATATGTACCCTTATACCTTAGATAATGATAAAATGAAATACTGTATCTGATGAATGTACATGTCAAATATGAAAAGTTAGCCATATTGCTACACGTCAGGTAACAAGAGATACTTGCAATTGGAAAAATGCCAACAGGAAGAAAGAGACAGAGAGAGGGGGGAGATATAGAGTGGGGAAAGAGAGAGAGGGAGAGAGAAAGAGGGGGAGGAGGAAGAAAGAGAAAGAGGAGAGAGAAGGGGAGAGGGGGGAGAGAGAAAAAGAGGAGGAGGGGAGGAGGTAGAGGTAGAGAGAAAGAGAGAAATAGAGAGGTAAACAAATAAATGAAGAGAAAAGCAAAAAAGAAAAGCAAAAGGCGGACAAAAGCAAAAGAATGCAGAGACATACATTTGAAAGCATCGTACACAATGCATTTCATTTTGAAGAATTCTTTACCTGGTGGTCGATTTATCGGAAGCCGTTGGTCTAGCTTTGGTGAGATCGGCTGGCATGGACAGACTTCTGGAGAAATGACTAGTACTGGTAGAAGTTTGACCTCCACTGCCTCCATTCCCTGTATTGGCCACAAGAATAATAACTGTACATTCATGCGTTACAACGTAGGTGTACTTCTACCTACATTCATTATGAAAAAGTACGACAAGCCCAATTCCAAAACCTTTTCAGGAGGTACCAAATTTCACAATTTAGACGTGTAAACTGAATACATGTAGCTTGAAATTGGAAGACTCAAATGAAGGTTTCCCAGATTGCACTTCAGTTTATGAATAAATTGTGCACATTTTCTATAAATTCCACAGAAAATCAACATTGTACATTCTATTTCATGATCATTGTTCAAATAAAAGATTTCACTTTTCTTCTGTAATTCACTGTAATTACTACTAATATGCTCATTCTCATGAACAACTAATGTCATTGCCTGACATATCTCAGGCTGAGGTCTGCGGTAACTTTGTGTTATACCAATATAAAGCTCAATGCCATTAGTTTAAAATGAGTCGACCAACCAAGATTGAAATCATGCAGAGGATACAGTGAATTCTTTTTAAATCCTTAACATTTTCAGAATATTTCCTGTATCATCAGCTCCAACCCACATGACTCACAAGGTAAGGTACCCAGCTCATCACCACCTTGGGATACGCTCCGACCGATGCTAGATGACCCATTCTCTGTTGCTATGGCAACCTCCAAGAGGGCGTTGGCTCTATCCAAGATGGCCGCCACCAGCGCCTTTGTCTTGGTCATCTTCAGCGATGCATCCTGCTCTGACTTGCTCTCTTCTTTCATTTTGTTCCTGCAGAGGGCAATTTTTTTTGTATTCATTCTTTTGTTTATTTTGACGATACCTGGGACATACATTGCACATGTAGCTTTAGTAGGCTTAGTAGGAACTAGGTTCGGATAGCTCTTGAGCTAACTTCTAGTTCCCATTAACAACTCCACCTTAATGTCAGTAATACACATGGTTATGTACATCTTGTACATTAAATGGTATGCAGATCTATGTCTAAATATAGTTTTAAAGCCATTACTGTTCAATCAATATTACTTTAGGTCTCCCTTTATGTATTCATATATCATTATTATTCTTTGCATTGTATGATTGTTAATACATGTATACTGTCATTTTTGTTATGTGTTGTTCTTAATAAATTCAATCAAATGAAATTCAATTGAAGTACTTGACAAAAATTGAAACTACAAAGAAATGGAATACACATATACTAAGTTGTACAACCCTAGTTGGTTTGGCTCAAAATTAATGTTCAATATGAAGATGATGCAGCCATTGCTATTGATATATTTCACCATACAATGTATTTCCATTGTCACCAAATTGGAATGGGGAAATGATGAAAGGGGGGGGGGGATAGACATTGCATCTTCCAATAACATACATGTTATATCTTATTGTTTAATCACATCAAACTTGGAAACTGTTGAACATTTTCTGCTCAAAATGGCTTTACCAAAAATATTTAATATGTAATAAATGAACAGCATTGGTTTGTTTTATATTATTGTAAATATCCTGTGAGAATTCTGACATTACATGTAGTTAATTGAGTATATAACATTACCTTAGTAATTTGACAGCCTCTTCTCCACTGGTAGTTTCATAGTCAATACCCTTGATGAAGCAAAGTGTCTCAATATCCTTCTTTTTGTCCTGCAGAAAAAATCAAAAAAACATACAGAAAATATAATTTACTACTCCAAAAATACAGGCAAGTTCTTTCAATCTCAAGTTACCCTCAAAAACACATACTTCTTGACATCACTGTTTACATACATGTCTATACAATCCAGTACCGTATTTGCCGGCGATAAGGCCGCAGCGCCACATAGGCCGCACCCCCGATTTTGACATTTCATAGACTAAAAAATAAATAAAAAATAAAAAATAAAAAAATAAATAAAAAAAATGGAAGGAAAAAAAACCAAACAGACCAAACAAAATTATCGTAAATTTCTTGTAGAAAACTATTTTTTCTACAAACTGATACCAAATTCATCAATATTTTTATAAAATTTACAGTAAAAAAATAAGTTAACCGCAAAATTGATCGTAATTTAGCAAATCTTCATTGATTTTGAAGTTAGTACTGTATCGCAGGCAGTTTTGGTATCCTATTTATACCCCTACCTATGAAATAGCGTGAAATGGATACGAAGAAAACAGTAAGAAAACAGACTTCGTCCGGATGCACAGTTGCGTTGCGCAGTAGCTCCGTAACGGTCCCTTCTTTTAGCAATGCAATGGCACAGACTTAACTCTAGATCTACCGGTAGAATTTGTTAAAAATAGGTAATGAAGTTTATTCACGAGATCGACAAAACTTCATGTCAACAATGCAACATGAAATAGTCGGTAAGATGTGTGGAGTTAATCTAGAAATGTCCTGTACCATTACTGGTATAGATCTAGTCATTGTACCGTTGGGAGTCCCACATGTACTAAATTACGTGCTGTTTTAACAGCCGATTTTTTTACTGTTTTTGCGGATTGGCCGCACCCAGACTTTTTGATATTTTCGGAAGAAAAAATACTGCGGCCTTTACGCCTGCAAATACGGTATATTTTGAAAATATGAGCTAAACTTGTGCATGCATTTGTTTCTCTTTTGTTTGGTGGGGGAGAGTGAGCACAGGGGAAAGAAATATTCCAATTATCACTTGCAAAACTATGCCCACCAAACACACTCTATAATTGCAAAAGAAAATCAATTTTTATGGTTTAATGAATAGTAAAATTTCTTTCTACAGTAACAATATGTCTAAATATATAATCAAACAGGGGATCCAAAGGAAAACACAGGTGATATCTCATTGCACACCATCTCACACTAAACACATACAGTACATGTACAGGTATTTGATCATATCTTTCAAACTTTAGGGTATGCTCTTCTAAGATCCATAATCAACAATGATCACATCACAAACTTAAAAGGCACATTTAATATTGTCTCACCTCATGAAGATGGTAATCATTGAAGAATGGTTGAGAATCTTCTGTTTCAGTCTTCATGTCATCAAGTTCTCTCTCCCAACGTTGCTCTAGCTCACCAATGAACTAAAAAACAGAAAGGGCTTGAAAATGTCTTTATAGTGGTAAAATAATGACCGTTAGTTGTCGAATCGACTTTAGTGATTGCAATCCATTTTGTAATAGTCTGCTTTTCAGACCCTTGTACCAAATGGTCGTACATTTTGTGCTGCGCAAAGATTCAATCAGTTTAATTTTGGCCATTACAAGAAGTGTGTTATTGATGTACACATCATGTACCCTTTACAGCTCAAAAAAAAAGTCAGTCAGTCACTCAATAGTGTCTGACAGTGAAGTCTAGAAAGTAAACGGGTTTCCTTGCATAATTTGAACACTAGGACACTGCTAACGTTTAAATTTCACAGATAGGACATACGTGACATATTCATAATTCCAGCAAAGTTCTACAGAATTTGATGTTGGCTGCAAATGGGACATAGTACCTTTAACAATGATACCTTGTCCACAACTGCTAAAAGGGATTACTATGGGCAATGGAACTTTTAGTACCATTACACAACAGTTGTTTCAATATTTCAACCTGGGCATAACTTACCATAAGTTGTCTTTCCAGGGTATTCACTCTGTTGAAGACCTCTGCCACCATCTTAACAAAGCTACTTTGACCAGGGCTGCTTGCAGTAAGACCACCCTCGCTACTGCTCAATGAGTTCAGCATTGGTTCAAGGTCAAGGAGTCTGATGGCTGCAGACACCAGGGCCTCTTCAAGGACAACAGGGTTGATAGCATCCCTGTGCACACACGAGTGGGTAAAGAAAAAAGGAGCACAAGGTTTAGATGAAATTTTGACAATCTTTGGATTTCATAAATTTTGATTTCCTCAGTGATTCATGAAGAAATAGCTTTGTTCCATACAGGGGTTGTGTCAAAACATTTGTGCAATGATTACACCTACGGTAGGCTGCATATATCAATGTGATTGAAACTTTCTTTAGAGAAAATAGACATTTATTTATTCCTTTTGTACATAGCAAATAGGAGAGGAGTTTGAAAGATATGTCACAGAGTTGCTAATTTGCCTTTGATCGATTGCAACTTCCCAAATTTACATCTTTCGTATCATTATTCAGATTTTGCCTAAATTTCCACTGATCTCTGTTTCTCTATTTTTCCCGATTTTTTTAAAAGCCAACTTAATTTCAAGGAGGACTTCCCTTAAGACTTCAAAACCACTGAAAACCATTGAGGAAATCAATGTAGCAGGATCTTACTTGATACTAGGTCTGAGGAAGGGAGCAGCCCTGCCAGACATTGCCCTCAGTCTCTGTAGCTTGTCCTTAGAAAGCTTGAGCCTGGGTAGACTGGTGTCCGATACCTTCTCTTTACTTCCAGAGGATGGACCTCCTGTAGGTTGCTGTACCATCTCATGCCAAGCACACCTGAAAGATATAACAACAGTCTTGTTCATTGGAAGATTATAAAATTTGTTCACAAGTTTTATGCCAGTGCAGTTAGTGAGACCTGGGGTCCCAAAACCAAGAACAGGGGAAAAACTTGTAATACAAATCATTCAGCAATATGATTTAGGACCAAGACCAAAATGTCATCAAAAATCCTAGCCAGAGACACTGTTTCTTGCTTCACCATCTCAAAAATACAACTGGCAAATATAGTCTAAAATATTCTTTGGCAATTCTTTTCAAGAAGACACTGCTGTCAACTCCAAATATCAGTGTCCTAAAAGTCAGATGACATTACCCAAACATACTGACGAGGCCAACACCAGACCAATTATTAACCAAATTGTTTTTTTTTAATAAAAATGGAAAATGCAACGAAAGTTGTGATGTTCACGTATTCTTATTCTTAGCTGGCTGTTTATGTTTTCTTTTGATAATCCTAACACAACTAGAGCTCAAGAAACTCACGAAAAAGAATGAATTACCTCTGGATCAGCTTAGAAGACAGAAGGGCATGACAGCGCTCCTCCGCACCAGTGACCTCTGGTCCTTCGTATAGAACCTTGAGGAGGCTTGAACCTAGAACTGTCAGGCCTAGTGCCAAGTCAGCTACAAAGGGAAGTCCACTGGTGCAGTCCTCAGATGATTCCTGCATCCAGATTACATGAGGAAATACATCAGATTGTGTTATGGAAGAAGCAGACTCAAAGCATTTGAAAAAAGATATCATAATGGAGAGTCAAAGCATAATGCATACGGATCAATGCAAATCATGGTATGCCATCAATGATGAAGGAAAATGACTTTTACTTTTAATTAGAGAACATAAAAGCAAAAACAAATTTGTGTCCAGTGGTGCAGTCCAGTACTCTATTTGTTTTGGACAAAAGAGATTAGATAGAATATTTAATTGGAAAATAAACAACACACAAGCTAAAAATGTGATTTTTTTTCAGTAATATTTACAGTAATACACAATTCTTTCTTTTTTTTAATCATTAAAAAAGCTTTTAGTATGTCACAGTAAAGTTAAACAAAATCAGATTTTATTGTTTGAACAGGAAAAGTAATTTGATTAACCCTTCAGATAATCCTTTCCTCAATCCCATCAACCAGATCCCAGAAAGTACAACTATCTGGGTACTTTGCCCGAGCCCTGGCAGTGCAAATGAAATCCCCAAAGGGGCTATGTATGGTACATATTGCACCCATCTGGGTACCTTACCTGAGCCCAGACAGGGCAAATAAACCTCAAGAGGGCTTTGTCAGGAACACACTGCACCCATACTGGTATACTGGTATACTGGTACATACTGCACCCATCTGGGTACCTTACCTGAGCCCAGACAGGGCAAATGAACCTCAAGAAGACTTTGTCTGGTACACATTACACCAACTAGGTACCTTACCTGAGCCCAGACAGAACAGATGAACCTGAAGAGGGACTTGTCTGGTATACACTGCACCCATACTGGTATACTGGTACATACATCTGGGCACCTTTCCTGAGCCCAGACAGGGCAAATGAACCTCAAGAGGGCTTTGTCTTGCACACACTGCACCATACTGGTATACTGGTACATACTGCACCCATCTCGGTACCTTACCTGAGCTCTGACAGTGCAATTGAATCCCTACAGGGCCTTGTCTGGTGAGTTGTGCTCCCATCTACTTCTCATCTCAATGTCAAATGTTACTTTATCCCCTTGAATCTTATGAATTCACCTTTAAACCTTAATACTGCACCCATCTTGGTACCCTACCTGAGCTCTGACGGTGCAACTGAACCCCCACAGGGCCTTGTCTGGTGTGTTGTGCTCACGACCACTTCTCATCTCAAAGTTAAATGTCACTGTATCCCCTTCAACCTATAAAACATAAAAACAGAAAAGAAAATAATATTTCCTATGTCACAGTCACACATATAAGCAGACGAGTGTTTGACATAAATGTGATTGAAAGCATGTCTACATGGTTAAGGTACACTATACAGTCATGCAATTAACTGTATGCCTACTCATACACTGCTGTACAAATGTGTATGGATCAAGCGTTTATTTCTTTTTAAATGTAAAAGTTCATATATAATTTCTCGATATTTTTCTTTTTTTTTTTTTTACTATACAGCATTTTTTAAAGTGTGTACCAGTGTCAAGAAGTGCATAAATATTTCATAATGCTGGTAAAACACATTTGAGAAATTTCATGAAAAGATCTGCATTTCAGATGTTAAAAACATGGGGAAATAATTACATTGTTATAGAGAAATATCATACCGTCAATTTGTGTTCATGTATTTGACTTTGGACAGATATTCATCCTTTAAAACCAATACACTTTAGGAAATGCTTTTCCCATGTAGACAGATACAAACAAACTTATGCCACAACTTGCAGGCCCCTTTCCTAAATTCTAAGTTTTCCTCTGTGTAAAATCTAAATATCGGTCTTTACTTGTCTGCACTGATTTCATTCTAATCATATTTTCTATATCACAAACACACACACACACACACACACACACACAGATTTTACTTCAAAGTAAATAAAAATCACCTTTTAATCTGAATTCTAAAGTGCTGAAATATATCCAGGGGCACAGAAACTAAGAAATAATTTCTCCACCCCTGGATTGCCAGTTTCACACAAAAACAAAATAAATAATATAAATGGAAGTAATTCACACTACCCAGTACCGAGAATGGGAAATCCACCGAGATAATGAATAAAATTATAACAAGTGAAACGCTCTCGGCGGTCTCGCCTGCATTACGCAATTCGATATGATGAAAAATTGAGGTAGGGACATTATTGATAGGCAGGTTTGCCCATTAGCAGGCCCCCCAAAATGAAATCCTCTGAATCTAATCAGCATTTTGAAGTGAATATTGACTAAGAATATGCAGACCTGAAATGACATTTGACCTTGACTTTGTCACCTAAAAGACTAATCACATGATTGGTGATACTTGATAACCCTTATGTTCAAGTTTCATGGAATAGGAATGTATACTTTCAAAATTACGATAAAATTCAAGATCTTAACGTGATGCCACAACATAGTCTAAGTTTGATGACCGGAAATGACCTTTGACCTTGACTTAGTGACCTGAAATTCAACTCACATGATTGGGGATACTTGATATGCCTTTAGTCTAAGTTTCATTGAATAATAACTTATACTTTCAAAATTATATTGAAAATTCAAAAACTTAACCTCAGATTAAGTTTTTGATGATGATGCCACAACATGGTCTAAGTTTGTTGACCTTAAATGACCTTTGACCTTGACTTTGTGACCTGAAATTCTCCTCACATGATTGGGGATACTTGATAACCCTTTAGTCCAAGTTTCATTGAATAAGAACTTATACTTTCAAAATTATATTAAAAATTCAAAAACTTAACCTTGGTTAAGTTATTGATGTTGACGCCGCCGCCACCGCCGCCACCGGAAAAGCGGCGCCTTTGTCTCGCTTTTTGCTACGCAGGCGAGACAAAAATGAGAGAAAGTGGTCAGTGAAAGGTTTTTTTTAATGGAGTAAAATTCCCCTTTAAAGATTATATATAAAGTCAACTGAGAGTTTAAAAAAATGCTTAGAGACTGAAAGTACTACTGAATGAATACTATAAGTATCATGTGAAATCATTCATTAGGAATCAAGAATCACTTTAAATTTGGTTATTATCACCCACCCACCTTCCCCCCCCCCAAAAAAAAAAAAATAGTTGAATGCAGAAATAATCACACCCATGTACATAACATTTCTGGTATAAAATTTGTTTTCATGCAATCAAGACGAACTACAATATACTTTGGTCAAAATGACATTAATTAAAACTATATATTTTACACATTATTTCATAATCCCAAATAGTAAATGATTGTAGATTTCATGATCTTATTTCTGTATCATACATCATTTCATTACTGCTTATATCAAAAGATGGTAGAATTCAAAATATAATTTTTTTATTTATAAAGAAATTAATCATCCCTTATATCGAGAATGCTTTTCTGATGGTTGTAGCTTTAGTATATTGGTAGACAGGAAAGTTAGTAGAACCAGTTCAAGTATACAATCATCTACTATTGACTCCTTTTAAAGGGCCCATGACATCGAAATACAAGTGTATTCCTGTTGATGTGCAGTCCTGCATACATCTCATATTTTGATATGTAAACTTCTGAATTTGTTTCAGAGATTTTTAAATATTTTTTGAAATATTTGTTTTTCAAACTTGCTAAGCTCCACCCAAAAACCTCCAGATCTCATTCCCTTGTGACATCATCTGTCAGTCATCAATGAGCTAACTTGAGAAAGTGGCATGTAACTTTGCCAAAGTTGATCACCTGTTACAATACCACAAACAATAACAACATATAAGTTGCTATGTCAGACATGTCAGACTAAAATAATATTCTAGAATAGACAATGGTATGTAATTTCCCCCAGCTTAGCACACGTTCATAATAGAATTGCATGCTTCCATACATATGTACAATACATCATCATTGCCTTTGTCTTCCTGGTGATGCTACAGCATGTCTGACATAGCAACTTGTATGTTGCTATTGTATTACGTATTGTAACAGGTGGTCGACTTCTGCAAACTTACATGCCACTTTCTCAAGTTAGCTCATTGATGACTGACAGATGATGTCACAAGGGAATGAGATCTGGAGGTTTTGGGGTGGAGCTTAGCAAGTTTGAAAAACAAATATTTCCAAAAATATTTAAAAATCTATGAAACAAATTCAGAAGTTTACATATCAAAATATGAGATGTATGCAGGACTGCACACCAACAGGAATACACTTGTATTTCGATGTCATGGGCCCTTTAAAACTACAGACAAGGAAGGAAACTGCAATTGCACCAAGGGCCAACAATAGCTTGGTAGAAATTTTATCTGCAACACTTGGTAACAAAAACAATGTAGTACCCAATTCCTTTTTGGAAAGAGTGTACTTACAATTTGGTACATTAAGGCTGAATTACAAGACATGTAATACATACAAGTTTGAGAAGACTTTGTATCATCTGAAGTGCAAATGCTGTTCAATTAAAGAAGGAGTGATCCTATTCAAAAGTGGATCATTATCAGCACCATTAATACTCATATTAATTGTTTTGGGAAGCTCCCAAAATCCTGTCACAAGATTTCTTTGATTTATTTTAGTAGATAAATACCATAAGAGGATAGTAGCCATTCAAAATTGATGTGAGATTTTGTGGAGGTTTGGAGGTGTCAAGGTGTTGTGGTTTAGTGGTTCAGTGACTTGACTCTTAATCTGAGGGTTGAGGATTCAAATCCCAGCCTGACCCCAATGTCGTTTGGCAAAACATTTCTCCACATTTGCCACTTTCCACCCAGGTGTAAATGGGTATCTGATATACGCCAGAGCACTACATTTTGGGCTATCAGCTATGACTGGGGTAGTAAAGCATCATGACATGACGGACACGTGCGCTACATTCAAATCCAACATTTCTTTTTCCCCTCAAGTTGTTTACCACATGAATATCTGTTTGACACATGCTGTATAAAAACAGGAAAGCTGTGGGGTCAAAAATTTGTGCCAATAACTGAGTGGATGAAACTTGATATAAATGGAAATTGGAAAACTGAATGAATGTAGAATACAAATATAAAGGAATAAAAAGTATTTACCCTTTCATTATTGCACAAAAGCAAATTAATAAACACCTCATTTTCCGCACCCCTCCAAATTACGGGTCAACAGGGGTCAAATTTGCTGAAGTTACAGTGACGACATAACATGTGGACCCCATCAGTTCACCTACATGTATATAGCTGAGGCGATAAGCCGTGCTTAATTAATGCAAAGTCATTGTGAATACATGCGTAATCCACATAAGACGATGTCATCAAGTCGATAGCAAGTTTTTACGTCAACAATTTCCGATTTTCAAAGCTTTAGATTCTGACTTTTCAGAGAGCTGTTACTACTCTGACAGACACTGAGGCATAAAATGGCATATAATTGATATTATTGTAATCTATGGCTTATACTGTAAGCTTTCCATTGATATATAATTCATCATTTCATTTTTCAGTTCAGATATTAGCACTAAAATCCAATAGATATCATGGGCAAAATACCAAAATAATTGGTAAATTACTATGCACCGTTTTATACTAAGTGAACTGGAATATTGAAGAGGCTACACTGGGTTAACTCAAACTTCTTCTTCTCCTTCTGCTTCTTTATAAATTCTTATTAGGGACTTTTAGATTTGCATGACGAGAACGTAGACTGCTACATGGACATCCTTTTAAGGCAATGTGGCATCCTTTTAAGGCACTGGCAGTGCACGGCAGTGTGCCCTAAAAGGACGTCACATTGCCTTAAAACATGGGTGGCCAACCTGCGGCCTGCGGAGCATTGAAAAAATTAATTATAAAAATAGCTCATAAATGAAATGCGGCCCGCATAGCAGCGATGAAATAGGGTAAAACATTTATACACAGCTATCTCTATAATATTTCCATAATTTATTTTTATTATTCACAACATATTGACTCGTTATGTGGTTGATACAAAACTCCTCAAATTCCCTCTCATTACATTACATCAGGTAACGACATTAACATCACTCGGCATGACTCGCCGTGTTAATTTCAGTTTGTAATTTCCGCACGCAGTAACGGTTGTAAATATACAAATGTTGTGAATCAAGAAATATGTTTGAAATGCCATACTTGTCTTGAAACTTACAACCCTTTTCCCCGCCATTGAATTTTCTCATGAATCTTAATCGTAAACTGGATAGTCCCCTTCCCTTTACACCGTTCAATTGGGATGTACAGTGTACAACTAATAAAGTAAGGATATTCTTCCTGCTGTTTCCTTGATTTTGTTTGAAATAACAACCAACATGGCATCGACTTTGAGACCTGCGAAGAAAAGGAAAGTTTCTGATGAAGGCAGAAACTTTAAATCAGATTGGTCTCTGAAGTATTTTTTCATAGAAGAGAAAGGTAAACACTTTGCCTCATTTGTCACCATGTATTGCATGAGTGTGTGTGGGGGGAAGACTACCTACGGCCTGCCAAGTTATGCCAATCGTTATCTTTGGCCTGCGAGCTTTAAAAGGTTGGCCACCCATGCCTTAAAGGTAAGGACCAGTTTTGGAAACGCCCCTCTCTCAAAAAATGAAATGGAAGCTCTCATTACCAATCGTGTGAAAGAATATGTTTTTACTAATACGTGATGATACAAATTTTGCCGGGAAACTGCCTACTAATTGATATATTTGGTAATTTATTATATCTATTGGGACCAAATAGATATCGCACGTGGTCGCGTAGTCCCATATACATCTTTCTGTGTACAGTGCTTGTAACTTTACCAAGACTGGGCCAAATTTCTTATCATTTTGATGATTCCAGAACCTTGCAGTACACACCAATACTTATATGCTAGATGATCAACCTTTTCTGATCGATTCCACAACGTTTATTTCACAATGCAATCGCATGACCAGAACTGGTCTTTCTCTTTAAAAGGATGTCCACGTAGCAGTCCACGTTCTCGTCGTGCAAATCTAAAAGTCCCTAATATCATTATTTCTACTACTCATACTATTAATGATGATGAATTTTTTTATAAATATTTCTTCATTGAATTTGTATTTTATATTAAATTGCTAAGCAAGGTCTCCCTAAAACTTACTTGAATGTATGACTGAAAGAAAAGGTTTACAGCTTGTTCAATACGTGAATTTATGTTCAAAGTCACACAAAAGTCACCTACATGTACATGTACTGTAAGAGGTGAAAATAAAAAGGAAGGGAAAAGAAAGAAAATACAAGTCAATGCAAAGCGTAGCATCCCCTCGCAGGGTATAAATGGCCTATATAATATGTCAGAACAAGTTACCTCCATTAGACTATACTATTATATAATTTATATTACTAGGCAAGGAAGTTAACCAAATTTTCACGTATATCATTAGGTGTTTTTGCATATTTAATGAGCTATGACCTTTCACCTTTGACCTACATACTCCGAAATCAAACTTAGGCTGTATTTTGATACCATGTACCTTCATATTAAATTTCATTAAAATTCGTCACACCTTACCAAAGTTATCAAATGGAAACCAGATTCGCATATTTAATGAGCTATGACCTTTGACCTACATACTCCGAAATCGAACGTACGCTGTGTTTTGATACCATGAACCTTCATATCAAATTTCATTAAAATCCCTCAAACATTACTAAAGTTATCGAATGGAAACCAGATTTGCATATTTAATGAGCTACATGTATGACATTTAATGAGCTACATGTATGACCTTTCACCTACATGTACATACTCCGAAATTGAACTTAGGCTGTGATTTGATACCACGTACCTTCATATCAAATTTTATTAAAATCCCTCATACATTACTAAAGTTATTGAACAGAAACCAGATTTGCATATTTAATGAGCTATGACCTTTGACCTACATAGTCTGAAATTGAACTTATATTACTAGGCAAGGAAGTTAACCACATTTTCACATATATAATTAGGTGTTTTTGCATATTTAATGAGCTATGACCTTTGACCTACATACTCCGAAATCAAACTTTGGCTGTGTTTTGATACCATGTACCTTCATATCGAATTTCATTAAAATCTGTCTAACATTACTGAAGTTATCGGTCGGAAACCAGATTTGTATTTTTTCGCATATTTAATGAGCTATGACCTTTGACCTTTGACCTACATACTCCGAAATCGAACTTAGCCTGTATTTTGATACCATGTACCTTCATATCAAATTTCATTAAAATCCGTCAAACATTACTGACGTTATCGAACGGAAACCAAATTTGTTACGGAAGGACGGCAGCTTACTACAGTGTATATCCCCTCGGACTTCGTCGGCGAGGGGATAGCTATGATTATGACACAAGAGATATCTACATTAAACTGTGACCTGCAAAGTTCAAGTACTAGAATTAGCAGTGATTTTTGTTGGGGGCCTTTCACTTTCCTACTTTGCCTCGATTCCATTATACTAATACCAGGAATAATAAAGAATTTCGACAATGAACAGCAATTTCTGTCAGCATGGTACCCTCAAAAAATCCATCAAAACCATTTTAAAAAGCTCCAAAAAGAGACCACAATAAAGGATCTCAAAATTATTATGTTGTCTGCTTAAGGTTGTTTTAAAAAAATTTAGACAGAATAAGAGATTTTTTTCTTCATATAAATGTAGATCATTTATTTGCAGATCTTTGAGTGACAATACTAAAGAGTTTGTATGACAAGACTATCTCAATTACTTTCTACTTTGTGGTGATTTCTGTTTCCCAGAGCAACATTCTTTGAGCAACCAGGAACCAAATTTGGTACCTTTATATACTGTAAGTCACTGATTTAATGATATTTGGAATTGTAACCGACACCAACAAACAGGCCTTACATCCTCCTCAAAGCATTTTGAATAACATTAACAGAATACTTGTCAATTGATGCTTTGCTTGTCTACCAGTACCCCCATCAAAAGAGAGTAGACAAAAGTGAAGAGGTACTGGTAGCAAGTGGAGTGATCAGTTTGTTTATGTAAAAGTGGACAAGTAGCAGTATTCAAAATGGATCTGGAGAGTGGTTCGAACAATGGGACAGATTTTGTTGTCAACTATCCGACGAGAGTCGTGCTATCTATTGCCTTCTTGATCATGGCCGTGGTGGGCATAGTGGGTAATGTCTTTGTGATAGGGGCGGTGATGTTGTCGAGGAAACTTCAGACAGCGATGAATGCCTTTGTGGTGAATCTTGCCGTAGCTGATCTCCTGGCCTGCATTACCTTCCCTACGCAGGCGATGGATTTGCTTCGAGTGGGGTATATTCCTGTGTGGATATGTGTGACAGCAGCTGTCATGGACATCACCTCACTTGGATGCAGTCTCTTTACCGTAACGATGATCGCCATCAATCGCTACATCCGCATCACCAAGACAAAGAAAGTCTACCAGAGGACATACACTCCTCTGAACATAGCTATCATGATCGTCATGGCATGGATCATAGCTCCTATCTGCATGATCATTGCCTCTGCGAAGATCTGCGGGATTTATCTTGTGAAGCACAATGCTCCTTCCTAAGCTTGCTGGTCCCAATCCTCCTTGTCGGGTCCCTCGTCACCATCCTAACCTGCTACATCCTCATCTTCCTCTTCATTAAGCGCCATGTGGCAACCTGCATGGCAACATCCAAGCGCCTTGACATCTCTATCACCAAGAATCTTCTCTTCGTGGTCTGTGCGTTCTACGCCTGTGTCCTCCCTTATGCCATAGTAGTCATGGCCGCCAACTTCTTTTCCAACCATGCTTTCAAAACAGTCTATACCATCTCCACCATCGTCTTGAACCTGAACAGTGTGGTCAATCCTATCATCTATGCTGCAAGGCATCCCATCTTCAAACCCATCTTTGTCGGGTATAACATACCCGAGCCATCACGACTTGCCAGGTTGATCGGGAAGGACCAGAGAGACGGACCCTCCCTGGACAAGAGCCTTTCCAGCGGTATCAAAATGGAGCTTACCGAGAATGTGTCATCAGCATATGTGTGATGTACTTTACCCATCATTCTTACTCTCATGTTATTATTCGTTATTAATTATTAATAAAAACAATGTATTACCCAATTCATTTTGGAAAGAGTGTACTTTACAAGAACTCTATACTTTGGTGAAAATGACATTAAAAATATATATTTTACACATTATTTCATAATCCCAGATAGTAAACGATTGTAGATTTCATGATCATATTTCTGTATCATACATCATTTCATTACCGCTTAAATATCAAAAGATGTTAGGATGCATGATGTAACTTTTTATTTTATATAGAAATTCATGATCCCTTATATTGAGAATGCAATTCTGATGGTGGACTACTGTAGTAGCTTTAATAGCATGCTGGTAAATAGGGAAGTCAATAGAACCAGTTCAAGTACACAATCATCTACCATTGACTCCTTTTAAAACTACAGACAAGGAAGGAAACTGCAATCGCACCAAAGGTCAAAAATATTTTGGTAGAAATTTTATCTGCAACACTTGGTAATAAAAACAATGTAGTACGCAATTCATTTTGGAAAGAGTGTATCGGTACTTACAATGTGGTCAATTATGGCTAAATTACAATACATGTACATGTGTAATACATAAAAGTTTGAGGAGACTTTGTATCATCTGAAGTGCAAATGCTGTTCCTGTTCAAAAGTGGATCATTATCAGCACCATTAATACTCATATTAATTCTTTTGGGAAGCTCCCAAAATCCCATCACAAGCTTTCTTTGATTTATTTAAGTAGATTAATAAGAGGATAGTCGCCACTCAAAATTGATGTGAGATTTTGTGGAAGTGTGGAGGTGTTGTGGTTTAGTGGTTCAGTGACTTGACTCTCAATCTAAGGGTTGAGGGTTCAAATCCCAGCCTGACCCCAATGTCGTTTGGCAAAACATTTCTCCACATTGCCACTTTCCACCAAGGTGTAAATGGGTATCCGATTTGCCAGAGCACTACATTTTTGGCTGTCAGCTATGGCATGACGGACATGTGCGCTACATTAGAATCCAACATTTTTTTCCTCCTCAAGTTGTTTATCACATGAATATATCTATTTGACACATGCTGGATAAAACAAGGACAGCTGTGGGTCAAAAATTTGTGCCAATCACTGAGTGCATGAAATGCAGTGAGCATTAGCTTAAAACAGATATTAACACTAGATCCAATAGATATCATGCACAGAATATCTAAATAATTGGTAAATTCTATTGAAGAGGCTACAATGGGTTAACTAAAACTTCTTCTTCTCCTTCTGCTTCTTCATCAATTCTTATTATCATTATTTCTACTACTAAAAAATGGTTTACAGCTTGTTCAATATGTGAATATGTTCAAAGTCACACAAAAGTCACCTACATGTACATGTACATACAGATGTACATGTACATGTGAAAAGAGGTGAAAATAAAAAGGAAGGGGAAAAAAAGAAAATATAACTGTTTTTATAGCTATGATTATGACACAAGAGATATCTACATTAAAATGTAACCTGCAAAGTTCATTTACTAGAATTAGCAGTGATTTTTGTTAGCGGCCTTTCACTTTCCTACTGAGAAATTTTTGCCTCGATTCCATCCTACTTATACCAGGAATTTCTGTTGGCATGGTACCACTTGGAAAATGACTAGTTTGAAGGTGGGGCAAGATAAAATGCAATGTGCTGAATTCTGCCAGAAAATGACTGTGTAGAAATCGTGACGCAATGCCATGAAAGGTCTTTCCTGCCTTTATATAATTTCCTGAAGCACAATTTGAGCCAAAAAGATAAGCGGAAACCCAAACCCACAGGACTTTCCCTCGAAACCCATTTTCTCCAAAAAAAGTTACATACCAGTAAAATCACCCACTTCAACAGGATATCAAATAAACTCATATAGTAGTCTGCAAATCTAAACCCACATTATAAAAAGTGTACTCTATTCTGCAATGGATTAAAACTCCCTCGAAACCATTTTAAAAGGCTTCAAAAAGAGACCACAATAAAGGATCTCAAAATTATCATGTTGTTTGCTTAAGGTTGTTTACAAATAAGTTTGACAGAATAGATTTTTTTCTTCATTTAAATGTAGATCACTTATTTGCAGATCTTTGAGTGACAATACTAAAAAGTTTGTATGACAAGACTATATCAATTACTTTCTGCTTTGTGGTGATTCCTGTCTCCCAGAGCAACATCCTTGAGCAACCAGGAACCAAATTTGGTATATAAGTGGGGGTGAAATAAGCCACTGATTTAATGACATTTGGTATTGTAACCGACACCAACACACCAGCCCTTAAGTGTAGGTGCTCCTTCAAGCGTTTTGAATACCATCAACAGAATACTTGTCAATTGATGCTTTGCTTGTCTACCCCCATCAAAATTCAGTTGACAAAAGTGAAGAGGTACTGTACTGGTAGCAAGTACATTGTAGAGTGAACAGTTGTGTTAAATGTAAAAGTGGACAAGTAGCAGAATTCAAGATGGATCTGGAGAGTGGTTTTGAAGAAGCTTTTGATGAGGATGTCTTTTCGAACATGACGAATCCCAATGGGACAAATTTTGTCAACTATCCGACGAGAGTGGTGCTATCCATTGCCTTCTTGATCATGACCGTGGTGGGCATAGTGGGTAATGTCTTTGTGATAGGGGCGGTGATGTTGTCGAGGAAACTTCAGACAGCGATGAATGCCTTCGTGGTGAACCTTGCCGTAGCTGATCTCCTGGCCTGCATTACCTTCCCTACCCAGTCGATGGGGTTGCTTGGAGTGGGGTATATTCCTGTGTGGATATGTGTGACAACAGCTGTCATAGACATCACCTCACTTGGATGTAGTCTCTACACGGTCACGATGATCGCAGTCAATCGCTACATCCGCATCACCCAGTCAATGAACATCTACCAGAAGGTATACACTCCTCTGAACATAGCTATCATGATCGTCATGGCATGGATCATAGCTCCTATCTGCATGATCCTTGCCTCTGGGACCATCTGCGGGATCTTTCTTGTAAAGCACAATGCCCCTTTCCTGAGCTGGCTGGTCCCAATCTTCCTCGTCGTGTCCCTCATCACCATCCTAACCTGCTACATCCTCATCTTCCTCTTCATTAAGCGCCATGTGGCAACCTGCATGGCAACGTCCAAGCGCCTTGACATCTCTATCACCAAGAATCTCCTCTACGTGGTCTGTGCGTTCTACGCCTGTGTCCTCCCTTACGTCCTCGTGGTCATTGGCGGATTCTTCTTTGACAACCACGCTTTCAACACAGTCTATACCATCTTCATCCTCGTCTTGCACATGAACAGTGTGGTCAATCCTATCATCTATGCTGCAAGGCATCCCATCTTCAAACCCATCTTTGTTTACATGATCAAGCGCCAGTGGTATAACATACCCGAGCCGTCACGACTTGCCAGGTCGATCGGGAAGGACCAGAGAGATGGACCCTCCCTGGACAAGAGCCTTTCCAGCGGTATCAAAACAGAGCTTACCGAGAATGAGTCATCAGCATATGTGTGATGTACTTTACCCATCATTCTTACTCTCATGTTATTATTCGATATATGCTCTGATTGGAGTATGATGTGCCTATCTTATTAGCATTTCTTGCCTCTTTTATCTCTGATCTACATCATTTATATTTAGCATCAAATCATTTTCCATGTCTTCAGTGACCACGTCAAAGCTGTTGTACGACCAAGTATACCATGAAACCAGAAATTTTTATGAGAAAAATATTTCACTTAATGTTGATGGTTTTGGGGGCTGTAATAAACTTTTGTAAATTGCCTAATGTCTTTGTGATGATAAATGTGATTTTACAATTTCGCACCACTTGTAAAAATTTGCAAAAATGTCATCCATGTGGAAGATTTTGGTTATTGGTATATATAAACCTGTGTATATAATGTAGCTTCTAATTTGTTGTTGAAACATGAAATTATCATAGGCTCATTCATGTACCAATATGCATGCCTTCCAATAATTATACTTATAATTAATTAAATAATTATCATTTGTAAATACGAGGCTGAATTTCTATTCATTGATAGTGATACCTATGTTCCATACAGCTCATTATCACTATTAAACTAACTGTACATGTAGTTCAAGTTCACATCAAATGTCACTGGACTTATACAATCTATTTGGAGCCAGAAAGACGTTTAAGTCATAAAATTTTACTCGGAATTAATACTTTCTGGCTCCAAACAGATGAAATGTAAAAGATGAGATGAAGTTTAGGCTATTGAAATGATTTCCTAACATCAGATTCATTCACAGGGATTACTCACAGGATGTGAGTTTTATCGTATTTAATTGCACCTTTGGTCTGTTATATGTTCATCTGTGATCATATATCATTCATATCATCAGCCAAAATCCTGAAGGGTGTTTAGTGTCAACTCACATCATTTTGCATAGAGTTATTAAACATCCTTGCCGAGAAAAAACATACATTTCTTGGTAGTTTCTTCTTTTCATAGTCAATCTAAGAGGGCAGAGAAAAAAAAGAGTTGGCCAGTTATTTTCTATCTTTCTCTTTGTTAAATCAATTTTTCTATCTTAATTTCTGTACATTACTAATATCATAATAAGTTGTACATAATAAATAAACAGTTTTAACGTATATTCCGAGTTACTTCTTGTATTTGCGGGCTCTATACAGGTACATGTACATTCATGGTAGTATTATTTTTTTTTTTAAGAAAAAGGCAAAAACACTGTCGGTGTATAATGTTTCACGCATTACCATATGGACACAAAATTCCTGACTTTCCCCTTGTTTATGACCCAGCAAAAATTTGACAATAAATCTGTTATGCCACACCTTTACAGGCTATACTACTTGGAAGTTTTGAAATGATTGATAAAGCTATTAAAATATCATGCATCATACATATTTTTTGTTTTAAAGGAAAAGGCAAAAACACTGTTGGTGTATATTATGTTCCTTGCATTACCATACAGACAAAAAATTGATGACTTTCCCCGTGTTTAGGACCCAGCAAAAATTTGATAATAAATCTGTTATGCCAGACCTTTACAGATACTACTTGAATTTTTAAAATGGTTGAAAAGGTTGAAAAGGTTATTGAAATATTCATTACTATTTGTTTTTTTGAATTAGTTTAATGAAAAATGGTCTAACTTTAGTTAGGACAAATGATGTTGATTTTCAATGAGAATAATTAAGGATTATTATATTTTGTAAAATTGTTATTTGTAACTTCAGAAAGAGTATGACTGGCTGGGTAATACCTGTCCAGTAATTTGGGTTTATTATTTGTGTTAAAGTTTTTAGTACATGCATATTCCCACGGTACATTAAAAAAAAATCTCTTAGCATGAAAAAAAATGTTTACTCTAAATTTAATATAACATTGCTACATACTTATATGTAACTATCCCAAATGAAACAAATGGTACATACTATATGTATCACGTATGTGTATACTGCACAAAGAAACACATACATGTATAGATAAATGTTAAAAGAGACTTAAAATATGCTACTCACAGATCAAATATACTTTAGTGGGTTTTATAATTTATATCTAAAAGAAGCATGGTAGATGTGGTTGTTGTTTACCAAGAAAATGCTCACTGGGGAATAAATTGTAAACTATGCATCCAAAAACCCTCTTTCCATGAAAACAAATGCTTCCTCTAAATTTTATACAACAATGAAACAAATCATATTGTATGAGAACAAAATTGAACAAGTATGGTTAAGGGTTGCAGTTGATAAAGCATGACAATTACATCAGAGTAGAAATATTCAGAAGCTGAGTCACAAGGTATTGTGTGTCCACAGAATAATGAGTTTTCCTTTACAGCTTCTGAAGCCACCGGATGCTATTACAGCTTTGTTTATTTGATTCAAATTCCTTGAATCTTAAAGGTAATACAAAGTTTTGGTATGGGGTCATGAATTTGGTTCAAATGAACATATTTGAAGCATATGCGATTGTACAATATTCAATGATGGTTGTCGCGGTTGAAATCGAGTCTAAAGTGATGAAATTGTAAATAATAAACTCTTTATGTTGTATAGCGCCCTCTCAAGACTGATATTACTTTAGCTTTAAAACAATGTTTCTTGACTACAAGCGACCGATTTGCTATTCCCGTTTGGAAATTATACATTAGATCTGAATATTCTGAGATTTTCATGGTCGCAGCTACCATGGAATGGCCTTAGGCGCTATTTAAAATATTTGAAATTTACCGGGAGCACCGGTAAATTTTGATTATTCAATTTGCTCAAATGCAGAAGTGTTTTAGGGGCTAATTTTTTTAGTGCTTATAATACATCCACAGGGGCATCCAAATATATCAAAATTTTAAAGTTTTACTATCCATCCAATTTTCAAAATTTCCCAAAACTTTGCATTACCTTTAAGGCAGGTCAGACAAACACAGTGAAACCTGTATATAAAGACAGCTCAAGGTAGTCAAGAAAAGTGTTTTTTATGCATGTAAATGTAGGCAGGTGGTCTTTATGTAAAGGTTCATGTAGTACATGCTTCAATGAGAAACCACTTTCAAGGGGGAACAAAAAAATGTGGTCTTAATAGACAGGTGGTCTTTCCATACAGGTGGTTGCTATTAAAAGCATGTTTGACTGTTTGTTTACCATTGTCAATCAAAAATTCCTTGAATCTTAAGGCAGGTCAGGCAGAGAGTTATTTGTCAGACAAACACAGTGAAACCTGTATACAAAGACAGCTCAAGGTAGTCAAGAAAAGTGTTTTTTATGCATGTAAATGTAGGCAGGTGGTCTGTATGTAAAGGTTCTTGTAGTACATGTTTCAATGAGAAACCACTTTCAAGGAAAACCACCAAAAAATGTGGTCTTAATAGACAGGTGGTCTTTCTATACAGGTGGTTGCTAAAGCATGTTTGACTGTACTGATATTTTTTTACCTTTGTCAATCAGAAATGAATTGTAAAAGACTTGGCAGCAAAATTATAATAGATGTACATTAAAGAGGCACCACCGCTACCCATCCCAAAAAGGGGGATAATTTACCTACCGGTAATGCATAATTTGTTTTGAAGGGATCATATTAAGTCTGTGGTACATTGTACATCTGTCACATTATGAAATTAGATACCCATTAACATCTAAGTTACATATATACTTGTACATTTGTGTGTACTATGCATACATGATCCTTGCATGAAAGAACAGGGATTTTAATCAAATATTTGCGATGTATTCAATATTTTCTATATATTTTATGCATATAAAATTCAAAAGATACATTTTGCAAATTGTGTACCATAGCCTCAACGGACATCTAAAAACAAGATAACTCCTGCATTCTTTAGAAAAGTTTGAAGTACAAAATTGGTACATGTATGTAGTGTTTACAATACCATTAAACTTCACTGTTGTCTTTATATATATATCATTCTTTGTGCGCTACTTTAAATACAATGTGCCCTTAAGCTTTTCAAGTTGATCATGTTTTTGTAAATCTATATCAATCACATCCTAGAGCTCTTTAGTACTACAAGCTTATTATTCTTTCATTGTTAGCAGGTGAACACTGTTTCCAGTTATTAAAGTATAGGTACATGGTTCTACCCTAATTCTTAAACCTTTCAGGACAGGACTTAATTTTAGGGCATTGATCACAAATTGTTCTTCAAATTGGCAATACAAATATTTTCCTTTTATTGCTATATTGTTAAAATAAAATGCAAGGTCTCTGAAAACAACATGTACATGTACATGGGTGAGAATAAGGTCGAAAAGATGAACAAATTGCCAATTTTAATCGAAAAAAAACAATGAATTTGAATCCCTCAATGTGTTGCCAATTAAAGGATTTTGAAGCTTATGTTTTTTTTATAATTCCTGACATCAAATGCAATTTAGTCATGAAAGCAAAATGGAAGCAGTACGTGCAGAAGTTTTTGCCCCATCTACTCATGCATGCATCATGATCTGTCATAATTTGTTTGGGCTTTGAATCAAAAGATATTGGGCCAAACCACAACATGTGGAATGCATGCCACAAAAGGATATCCGCCCTGATATCAAGTTGATTTAACTAAAAGCAGAAAAAAAGAAAAACAGGTCACAACAGTGTGATCAAAACCTGATAAAGGATTTAGAAAGTTATGAATTTCAAAGGCTGTACTCAATCAAATTGGAAACTTTGTAATTTTGCTTGCAAGCACCTCCAAACTGGTTGGTACAATAAATAAATGAATTAATGAATAAATGAATAAGTAAATAAATCAATCAATCAATTTTCTTGAAATCTTTAGTAAAGAATAAATGGGAGAGGTGCACACAAAATGAATTAGAGGCGTACCAACTAGCATTTGATTGATTTCAAATGTTAAAATGCAAAATGGTCCTATTCTTTAGGGACTCTCTTCTCAATCTTTTACAGATGGGCCTTCTTATTAATAGCCTGCTCTTGTCAAAATCAACCAAGGTGGGAATTCCTTTTAAGGTGAAGGCTGAATGTGCTGGTATTATCAGTGCTACCTACACAGTAATAAAATAACTATTTGAAATAAATGTAGGGTCAGTGGGTCGCTATCTAAACCTGTAATCTTATCTTAAATGTGTAAGCATTGTTGTATTTTATTTCACTGTAGATGTAAACAAGGTATATGCTTTCAAATGTCACTGGAAAACCAATCTAGGACTTATTTTTCATGGATTTCATTTTTATCAGTCAGGCTATTGTCACACTGAGAAACTTGAGAAACATGCACTTTCTATGCAATGTATAGGACATTCTGATATCTCCTAGATAACAATTATCGCATTTCAAACATTATAATACTGAGATGTATTATCTTGTGTGTATATTACATTTCAATACCTTCCTAGAATTACATTTAAAGAACCTAGATTCTTTAGAACGACAGAGTCCTCCAAGAATATCATGCCACACCTACTGTACATGTACTTGTACAGAAAGTGTAATCTTAATCTTTTTGTTTCATGACAAAAAGTATTAAATAGATACTTCTGAGTAAAAGCACAAGTTGCAATTACTCTGAAATGTGTCAAAGGCCAACAGTTTCATGATGATGAGAATAGGGACAATGTAGTCAATGATGATAAGCAAGAATTATGGTGAAGGGGAGGTGCAGGTGCAGGTGCAGAGGAGGAGGAGGGGCAGAAGGAGATGGAATAGTAGGAGGAGGAGGAGTAGGGGTGGTAGAGGTGCAAGAGGAGGAGGAGGAGGGGATGAGGAAGAGGATGAGGAGGAGGATGAGGAGGAGGGGAGGGGAGAGGGGGGAGAGGCGGAAGAGGGGGAGGAGGGGGAGAGGAGGTGGAGGAGCAGGAGGAGCAGGAGGGAAAGACAGGAGGGGGGAGAAGGGGGAGAAAGAATAAGAAAAGAGGATAGGAGCAGAAATCCTATTTTAATATTCTACTCTTCCAATGAACATTAGCATGGTCATCAATGTCTATAACCTCAGTACATGTATATCGCCTGTATTGTGTATTTGTTTACTTTTTAAAGTTAGTTGATTGTAATTATTGTAAATAAAATTATGTATAGTAGCACACTGGTACTGATATTTAAGGATTCATGCCATTTTAATATAGAGAGTACTTGTTTAAGTTAACTACAATTTGCCAGGTTTTTATGAAATGTTAATTGTTTGTGAAAATAACAAGAACAGTAGAGCATTACAAGAATATGGCGATGTTCATTATTGAAGTAATGGTGGTGGATGATCAAGGTGGTGTTGGTGATAATGAAGCTGATGATGATGATGATGATGATGATGATGATGATGTTGATGGTAGTCATGATGCTGAGGAGTCTTTTACATGCACCAGTGTAAAAATACTTTTCTGTTCGTGGGAGCTCTTTTACAATTTGGTGTTGTATGAGTGTGATTTTCTGACCTTGCTATTAAAGTATTTGATTGTATTTTACCAGAGCACTTTTGGAGCTTTCAAGAGCTAAATCACTCAATACTTCAGTGTATTTTTTTTGCTGACATGCACTCTGATGAGGATAATGACTTCCTTTTTAAGAATTTTTTTTATTCCACTTGAATTTGTGCATTATACAAATTAATTATACAGAAACAGAAATAAGTAAATGAATTTTAAGAACTCATGCTTTAGTACACTAAAACAGTGATACAAAATAACAGTGAATAATGATAATAACAGTCCATAATAAGAGCAAATATTGAAGAAAATGATAATAAAAATAAATTTATTTCAAAAAAGAGAGACACAGAATGAGATTTGTTATGAAATACATAAATTAGCCCCAACCCTTTCACAATTATTGTAACAATGATACATTGACTCTCTTCTCCCTCCCTGCACCTTAAATCTAGAAACCCTCCACATCCCTCCCCTTCCTACCACTATACCACCCACCCTCCTCTCCAACCATCCCCCATACACGCACACATTCACATGCACAAAACACACCAACTGCCTTCATTCTTGATAAGTTCACTAAGAAGAAGAATTTTTTTTTTAGAGATTTAATGAGGAAAAAAAGAAATAAAGAAAAGATCCATACCCATACAACCCCTCCCACACACATGCAGGCAAACCCAACAACACTTTCCTCAAACACTATCAAAGGACTATCACCCCCTGGACAAACACCGCCAGGCTAATTACCAGCAGGATAATTACCCCCAAGGACATACCCATACATACCCATACAACCCCTCCCACACACATGCAGGCAAACCCAACAACACTTTCCTCAAACACTATCAAAGGACTATCACCCCCTGGACAAACACCGCCAGGCCAATTACCAGCAGGATAATTACCCCCAAGGACAATTACCAGCAGCCCCGAGGAGAATTATCCCCCTGAAAATTACCCCCTTGGACACCAACTTATTATCAGGGTAGACAATCAATCTAATTATCTATCAATCAATCAATCAATTAATGAAATATATCGATCTATCTATCTAACTATCAATCAATCAATCAATCAATCAATCAATCAATAGATCAATCAATCAATAGACCAATCAACCGATCAATCAATCAATCGGTTGATAATCTTGGTCATCAAAGGTTGTGTCGCCAGTATTGCCTTACCTTGACCAAGTCTTTGGGCCAGCCAGACCCAAGCACACTCCTGCTTCCGTACCCATAAGTATTGCCTCCGTACTCCACCACTTTCCTGGAATTGGTGTTGGGTCCAGCATAGATCACGACCTACAGGTAAGTTGGAAATAATGAGAAAGAAAAAAACATTGATTACATGTTCACTGACTTCTAGAATACTGCCTGGATGTGTACAAAAATCACATTGAGTGAGACCCTTACTAATATTTCATCTGTTGAGAGCTGAAAGGGCAGTAAGTTTAATTTCTTGGATGAAGTATAGGAGTTAAAGGTAATACCAAGTTTTGGTATGGGGTCATGAATTTGGTTCAAATGAACATATTGGAAGCATACATGCGATTTTACAATATTCAATGATCGTTGTAGCGGTTGAAATCGAGTCTAAAGTGATGAAATTGTAAATAATAAAGTCTTTATGTTGTATAGCTCCCTCTCAAGACTGATATTACTTTTGCTTTAAAACAATGTTTCTTGACTACAATCAACCGATTTGCTATTCCCGTTTGGAAATTATATATCAGAACTGCATATTCTGAGATTTTTATGGTCGCAGCTACCATGGAATGGCCTCAGGCGCTATTTGAAATATTTGAAATTTGCCGGGAGCACCGGTAAATTTTGATTATTAGATTTTCTTGAAAGCAAAAGTGTTTTAGGGGCTAAATTTTCTAGTGCTTATATTATAATACATGTACATCCACAGGGGCATCCAAATATATCAAAATTTTAAAGAATTACTATTCATCCAATTTTCAAAATTTCCCAAAACTTTGCATTACCTTTAACACCCTTCAGGCTCGCAAAAGCCAATATTTGCTGAAACAACTCTTTACATAGGAATAAGTCAGACAATTCCATGTTTTTTTTGGCTATCAAAAGAGTTTTGCTTTGGATTTCAGTGATATCAAATGCAAATGGAGTTTCACTATACAAATTGATCCTCAAGAACTTGCAGTCCTAAGAGCTTTGCATAGAGTAATAAGAGAATAGGTTCCTGCTTATACAGTTTGATTTCAGCTTTCTGTAAATTCTTGCATTTCATTCTTACGAGTGGAGTATAAAAAGCTTTGTTATGTCTTTCTTTAGTGCTATTCTCTGACTTTGTAGTTATGTACCAATCCTCTCTTTTATTTACCTTGTCATAGTCATACTGAGATGCACAGCGAGGCTCAAATCTTAGATATAGACATCTCGCACCAGGGATGTGTACAGTCTCTCTGAACTTGTAGTTATCCCTGACAGGGTGAATGGTCTCCACCGTCTTACCAGCAGCCCATGGGGCTGGGATTCGCAGCTTGGTCAGGTAGTTCTCACAATTCTTCTCACTCCTAAAAATGTAAACAGGACAATAAGTAATAGAATTTCAGGCATACTGGTTTAGAAAGTTAATAATAACAGTATTCTGTCTGTTCTATAGTGCCTATTACAATAGGATAAACACCTCTATGCCCGTCCAAAGGGCATTAGATACATGTATTACCTTACCACCTTTGGCATCTGTGCATTCAAGAAATATCCAGTTAAAGCACCTGGGTCATGAGGGGCAGATGTACATTATTGTCTTGCCGAGTGATATTAGTGCTGTGCTGGGGCTTGAATCCCTGACCTTCATATTATTTTGACAGAGTTTGGTACCTGTCAATACCTGGGGGGTGTTTCACAAAGATCCTAAGTCGAACTTAACTCTAAGTTGGACTTAAATATTATGGAGAGCCATTTGTAGCCTTAAAATAAAATATAAGCAAAAGCAAAAATTCAAGTATTTTAGACTTTCCATAAATTCCATATCAAGAACATGAAATCACCTTGGTAATAGAAAATATGAATGATTTGAATCAACATTTTATGCCTTTTAAAATAACTTTTACAAAATATTTTCAAAGATGCTGATGGCTTTCCATAATTTTTAAGTCTAATTTAGAGATAAGTTCAACTTAGGATCTTTGTGAAACACTCCCCAGGAGTGTCTAGGGTTTTCAAAGGCACAATGTACACAAACAAACAAAAAAAATCAAAATGTTTGGCAATACCGGTGTGTTGGCTCAGTCAGTAGAGCGTCCGCCTCACAACCGGGAGGTCGTGGGTTCGAACCCCGGCCGCGTCATACCAAAAGACGTTAAAAGATGGGAGTCGCTGCTACCTTGTTTGGCATTCAACAATAAGGGGATAGAGCAATGTCGATCTGGCGCTGCTCAGTGGCTGCCGGGCTCACGATCAATTGGGCACAAAGAATTGCCATTTTCGGTTTAATAAAATTTGGAGTGGACTATAAAAGATTATTATTATTATTATTATTAATATGTCATAGTGAAAGTTGGGGGTACGAGCTCGTTTCATGAGGATTATTTTGAAGATTGAAACTCACTTGTCTTTGATGTGACTGGCGAGAAGGTCTGTGACAACATCATGAGGCTGAGAGCTGTTCTTATCCATCTTCTTCTCCTGATAAGAAGTGTTTCCTATTGCCATGGCAACCTGCCAAAAGGAAGAGTACATGTCAAAAATATTAGGTGAAATTTTGAGATCTGAACGTGTCTATAAACAAGTTTATGCATATGTATTATGAAGTGATACACTGTATATTATTGCTTGAATTTGACAAAGTTGGGAGAAATTAATGACTTACTGTATCAACGGTTCTTTCACTTAGGACTATAACTTTAAGATTTTTAACTTGTCATCTAAATCAGTTTATGCCAACATGTTCCATATCTGCATGTACATATACCTTTTATAAAAATGTATTTATTTATGTATCTAGGGGGAGAAAGTACTATATTTTCTTGTTTTAGAAGCAATGTATAAATTACCACATAATTAAAAATTAACAGGCATGGCTAAAAAAAAAATAATACTAGGTCATTGCAGATGTAAAGTGCAGATATAAATATTACACTACCGCAGAAATAGAATAAAACATACAATATCATCATAACTGGGTGATATTGCTGCATTGCCTCCCATTATAAACAATAGTTCATGAAAAGTTGTGACCAATATGCATCTTTGACATTCAAGTATTCACAGATATGAAAAATCCTTGTAAGAGTTGTAACAGAAATAACAAAGTTTTTATCTACAATGAAATTCACAAAGTTGTAACCTAAAAAATCTCAAAACAGGATCTATGATTACAGACTACTTACCTGACTGATGAGCACCACAAGTCTTACAACTTGCGGGACAAGGGCTTCAGCTAGGGCCAGACTGCGCAGGTTAGGATGACGTAGGGCTGTGACTAGACCAGGTAGAAGATAGCCCAGGATGGTTCCCTTCACTACACGGTCCAGGACCTGCATCTGACTGGCCTGGCCAGAGTTCATCAGGTCATTGCAGATGCTCAGTAGAGTCTCAAGAATCTGAAATTTATGAAGTTGATCAAAAGATACAGATTATATATATATATATATATAGCGCAACCATCGTCATTCCCATCTTCATCATCATCATCATCACCATCATCATCACCATCATTATTATCATCATCATCACCATCATCATCACCATCACCATCACTATCATTATCACCATCTTCGTCATCATCATCATCATCATCATCATCATCTTCATCACCACCATCATCTTCACCACCACTCTCATCTTCGTCACCACCACCACATTCATCTTCACCACCACCATCATCTTCGTCACCACTATCATCACCACCATCATCATCACCATCACCATCATTATCACCATAACCATCATCATCATCATCATCATCATCATCACCATCATCATCTTCATCATCATCATCATCTTCAGCAGCAGCTTCATCATCATTAATATCACTATTAAAATCATCATCATCACCACCATCATCATCATTATCACCATCATCATCTTCATCATAATCATAATCATCATCTTCAGCAGCAGCTTCATCATCATCATTATTATTACTATTAAAATCATAATCATTCTCATCATCACCATCACAATCACCATCACATCATCATCATCACAAATTCTCACCTGTTCACATCCGTTGAAAATCTTAGTAGCCAGTTTGAGGACTGTGTTCTCTACATCCTTTGAACAGGGCTTGGGACTAGGAGCCCCTTGAGGAGTGCCGGTGGTGTTCCCATCCTCCTCATTCTCATCACTCATGATGATGCCTTGCAAGGTGTGTATCTCCAGGGATGTCAGGAACTGCTGACAAGGGCTGGCAAGCTGTACAAGCAATGAGATAGGGATGGGATCCAATTTCCATTCAAAGTAGTTTTTTATGTAAACATCAGTTGTTACGACGTGTAGTATGCTCAATCTACACATACAATTTAATGATGATAATAATAGTTATATTTGTATAGCTCTTAATACTTCATGTCTTAGGGTTTTACATCGTAATTATTATTTTCGATTAAGTTTCTTTTTCAGAAGGACACAATGCATGGTAAGATGGGATTAATTGCTGCAAGATTGGAGATACAACGTATTTTCACAATTGATTGTTAGTTTATTTTTTTGTTAAAAGACCCATGATTAGTTAAGGTTTACTTACTGGTACATTAGCTGCGATAGATTCAGCTGGTTTATTCCTGGTGAGGCACTGAGTGAGAAGTTGACGTGATTCCCTCTCTGATATATTCATGATCAACTGAACCAACCCTTCATCAAACCTGATGAAAAAAAGATTATCAAAGTGTAAGATATCATACATCTATAAGATTTCCCAGTGAATTTCTCATTTTTAACCTGGGAACAAAGAATATGATGAGTTTTCTAGTATGGCAACATAAATGCAGTAGCAAGTAGGTATTTTGAGGCATTATAAAGGACATGCATCCTACAAAAAGGCAAAGATCTTTTATACATTTTGAAAAGAAACATAAATCTCTTTGCGATTTTAGAAAGTGTAGTCATTGGTAAAATTCAACAAGAAAAACTAAATTATTCTGCACATATTACGTGTTCAACCTTCCACAAAGTAATGCCTCACAATGAGTACCAAGAGACTGCAACGCAACTGGTACCTTTAGAATTCACATTTAAATTAAATTACACAAAATCAGTCCAAAAACTTGTTAGCAGTTAGGGATTCCCAAGATATCACAATTAAATGTAAAAAGGTAAGAGTTTTCATGTGCTCACTAAATCAAGTTTCACTGTATTTTCAAGAAAGAAACAGTGCTAAGGTTGTACGTACATGTGAATGAAAGTCTCCTTGCAGGGAGTCTGCCTCAGTTGATGAGCCAGCTCCATCAGGATCATATCTCGGAGCTTAACCAAGGAAGCCCGTGGGTCTACATCGCTCGAAGGAGACATATTGTCATAACAATTATTATTATTATTATTATTATTATTATTATTATCATAAAAGTGTTGCTTACTTTTGAATGGAAGTCTCCTTGCAAGGAGTCTGCCTCAGTTGATGAGCTAGCTCCATCAGGATCATATCCCGGAGCTTACCCAAGGAGGCCCGAGAGTCTCCATCACTCAGGAGCTGACGAAGGAGACCGTTCATCTGATCGGCACCGTTGAAGAGCACCGAAAGGCCAGTCCTGTAAGATAACAATGAACAGTTAAAGCCCAAAACATTCATATGCGCATTAACTCGGTCAGCGGTACAGGCAATCTCAATATAATTTAAAAGTACATGTATGCAATTAATCAAGAGATATTTGGCCATTCAAATACATCATGCAGTACACTCCTTCTTTGGGGATTGGAATTTCATTATTTTGTGCAAATATACATGTATTTTCAGTTTTTCAATGACTATACCAGTCATAATTATCATTCATGGCTTGCTTTGCTCAGAATTCAACCAGTTGCACTTGCTTGATACCAGACAGGAAATAAAAAGAACTGCATGTACAAATTATCCAAATCAATGCATGACTTTTACTATGGTGAGATCGGAATATCCACAGAACCAATCACATAACAACACAGGGACACAAATCTTAATTGTAAACTGTGATAGGCCAGAGGTAGATCAATGGTCTCTTAACTGGAAAATCCAAAGTTCGAAAGGAAGTTGGTGCGCAATTGTCCGATTAATTTCCAGATAAAATAATTCATCAAACACTGATGATAGCGATGCTGTAACTTACTTGATGACATTACAGGCTTCTGTAATCAGTCTCTCAGCCCTGAACTTCTCATCGGTTGATGTCAGAAGACCCCAGACCAATTTCCTTTAATAGAGAGAAGAGTAAGACCAACATGATAAAGATTAAAGCTATAGCATATTATGGCAAGGGAATTTAAAGATAAAGTTGAGTTCTGCTCATGCGATTGCATCGTGAAAGAAATAGTGTAGAATCGATCAGAAAAGGTTGATCATCTAGCATATAAGTATTGGTGGGTACTGCAAGGTTCTGGAATCATCAAAATGATAAGAAATTTGGCCCAGTCTTGGTAAAGTTACAAGCACTGTACACAGAAAGATGCATATGGGACTACACGAACATGTGGCATAAAAATCTGTCCTGATTTTTATGATGTTACATGCCATATTTAGAATATTAAGGCATTTGAAGAGCCATGCTTTTCAGGGAACAATTTTTATCTGATGTTCTTCCACACTTGCATAATACAATGATAACGCTCACAAATTATTTTTCACCTCTTCCCAGAACTCAACCTTCTCTTTAAGTGTATTTGTGACCAGGCATCACAAAACCTTCAAAGAGAATTGCATGGTATGATTTTCAGTTAGAGCTCAATGTGTATTTGGTCAGGATGGTGACTTTTTAGTTTTTAGCATTTCCTGTCAGAGCACACTTTCTTCTATGTAATTTTAAAATATGGAAGCGCCAAACAATGTCAGAGTGGTATTTTTGGAAGTGTTTTGTCTAATTTTGAGTCTGTTGTAATAGTTTTCATTCCTTATGACCCTTGCTACTGGTTTCATTATTACTTAAAATAGATTATGCTCTTGCATCGATACCTGGACAAATTAAAGAACAGGATGTGCTTTTCATCATTGGTGCAACTTATTTTAGGACAATCAGATTAATCCCTTCACAGAAATATATATAGACTTCTTTTGTCACCTTGCATAATAGATTAAAAGTCAGATTGCTTAAATAGACTACAGATGTTAAAAGCCCTTGCACTAAAGTTTCTTTAAAGCCTGTCTGCACTAGTTTGGTCAGGAGGGATTAGACCTCCCAATGTGGTCACTGGCAGGTGGTTATCTCATCAACTCAGCTCTATGAACAACACATATATGCCTACATTTGAAGATGAAAATAGGTCCTGAAAGGGCAAAAATATTCTATGACGATATACAAGTTGACATATCATAGCATAATTGAATTGTTAGACTAGATTTCAGGAAAGATGTAAAATAATACAAATAATAATAAGAAATGTGCTGCATTGATTTTTAAAAAGCTTACCTGGTCCTTTCCAAGATGTTTCTCTCATCCATGTTGTCTGGATTGAAAGCATGTGACTTGAAGACAACCTGAGGAATAGACCATTGAAACAGAGAATAAGGGTATTAATCACTATTTCTTGACATAAAGTGACCACTAGTGATTCACTAGCAATGGAATAAGATTTAGAACTCACGAGGATCTCCTTCACATACCATCTTGGATCAACATACAGTTAACAACTAAATCATTCCTTGTAAACTTGATATTTTTGTGTTTTTCATAACTCAAGAATTAAAGGTGGACTGGTTGAATAGGGGCCTTTGTTGAATAATTTTAGATGTAAGCTTTAATATGTCACATTTTCAAGAAACATAAAATTAGGAGAAATAAATGTTTTTGATTACTTAACAAACAAATTACAAAACTTGGTAAGGGTGTGAATAATTTAGTTGTTAACTGTATGTATATATGGTCAAGTAAACAACTCTCTGCAATCAAGTGATGTACTGTTAAAAAAGACATGTCTTCCAATTTTATTGACAAACTGAATTTTGAAATACAATTGGTGGTATATTTCTTTCAATCAGTCATGAATGTACTGTTTGTCATCCCCTTCCAATAAATGTAACTCCACTTCATGCTATCTTGACATTACATATTATACGATGAAAGCTAACTAGAGTTGTAGCAATGGAAATAGAAGTGTCATTGAGATGAAAAATACACTTAAAATAGAGACTTTGAAACAGAGAAGGAAAACCAATCTTTTATCAGCCTTTCAACAGGCAGTTACGGGTCACCTCGCTATGCCAGTGCTATCTACCGTACACCCGGTCCAAAGGAATTTGAGGAACACGTCATCAGCAAAAAGTTTTATTCTTATTGCAGCCATTAAGATGATAATCTGCTTTAAAGTAATTCTTAACTATTTATAATTCAGTACATTAGTTGACAGGACCAGAAAAAATATAACCAAATTAACTCAATCTTGAAGGAAATCTTATTCACTGAAACCATGCAGCCCAGTGCTTAATACTAGAATGAATGGTCGAGGTCAACTGGCTAGATTTCAATGTCTATCATTGAAAAGAATGCAAGACTTCCTTTATCAATATGTCCAAAGAGGAAGTCGACAGGTCAAAGAGGAAATAGAAACAACTCTTTCACTTCTTGAATGACAAAAACAGGTCAGCATGTTCAAGGCTGAACCAAAATGTTTAAAGGGACAGTTGAGTTCTTGTTTAGATTGGTAAAGGCCTTCAAAGTGCATGGTTATTGCTCTTATTCTTATTTATGACATTTCTAGTGCCTTTTAGAACCTAAAACTGCTATGAAGGTAATTTTAGACCCCAAAATGTGTGAATTTAGATTGAATACGATCTTACCAATTCAGCTCCACTTTCAAAAAAATATGGTGACCGTCAATTAATTAATCAATAATAACAATACATGGGCCAGCTGGTTGTGCGTATAATAACCAACCCGAAAAGGCCAACAAAAAGCCAATATTGGCATTGGCTGGAATAAAAGGTATAAAACGCTATCTTGTTTTTCAACGGCTGGTTCAAAATTATTGAATATTTGTTGGGCACCATAATTATTAGAAATGGTTATAATTATGGATATTTCAGCCGTCTCTGAACCGATTTTGATCAAACAAAGATGATTTGTCATTTAAATTGTATATTCTTTCAAATTTGACACTCAGTTTTTCATTATCACACAAAAAAAATCATTTTGTGTACCGCCCTCTGCAACAAAACTCAACTATCCCTTTAATTGCAAAAAGATATGGCAAGAGTACCCTTGTTTTTTGGAGGGGGAGAAAGGCAATGCAGCAAGTGAGAACATATAGGACATGAAAGTGAACCTGCTATGTAGCCTCTAACAAATGAAAAGTCTGCATAGTGATGGAAGGACTGAAAATACAGTAAAAATCTGTCAACAGAGACCAAGGGAGACAGAGAAAATAGCCAGTGGCCTTTCCAAGCAGGTTTTGCAACACTCATTTCTTCTAAGAGAGATCACTTTATAGAGAAGTGGCCTTTACAATATGCATGGCAGATTTGAATATACAGTCAAACCTGTATACAAAGACCACTCAATAGAGCTAAATCAATATTCTGATGGTCTTTATATACAGGTTCCTTCACTACAGGTTTAAATGTGAAACACTGATTTTAAAAACACAAAAATACAGTCTATAGACACGTGGTCTTTCTATACAGATGGCAGTTAAAACAGCTTCAACTGATAAACATACCTGTAGAACGACCAGCATGCACTGAATGATGGGCAGGTTCCTTTCTTCCACAGCCTTCTCAAGTATAGCACACAGTCTCCTGAGATGGGTGATTGGGGGTGGGGTAGGGGCAGCCAGGAGTCTCCCCAGGGCGGGGCTCTGGTACATTTCACTGTGAACATTGTGACAGCTGGAGCTACCGACATGGTGCAGGAGAAGACCAACCACCTCAGACACCTCTAGCATGTTATCTGTTGGAGAATGGGTCAAGAAAATTAGCAAATAAGAGATTTTGATTGCTTGAAAATAATGACTACACTGATACAGTGTCATGGTCGAGTGGATACGTCAACGGACTGTCGATCACAAGGTCCGCGGTTCGAGTCCCGCTGCAGCACCAATGTTCTTTGGCAAGACATTGATCTACATTTGCCACTCTCCACCCAGGTGTTAAATGGGTACCGGTAGGATGCGAAAGCCAATGTGGTATGCTTAGCAATTTCAGCTTAGAAGCTCTTGCTGGAATGCTCCCCAGGGAGTGGATAAAGTGCATACATTGTATGCGGGCAAGCCAGAATCCGATGAGCGGGGGTAATAACTGTAAAGCGCTTAGAAACTCGGACTTGCCGATGTATTAAGCGCTATATGAGCAGAAATATTATTATTATTATTATTATTACAGTGATTATTGGGAGAATTGTATTTATCTGTCATGATATTACAGCTTATCTAATAAAAGAAATCCATGGAAAAGAGAAGGTGCAACACATTAAGCTCCGTTGAGCTTCAGACTGTTTTTAGCTGCACATAGAATTCTTGTAGAGCCTTCTTTACTTGCACTGTACACTTGGCACTTGACAAGCACAAGGTACGATAATATGCTAACGGCGGTCTGTACTATACTGGAAGAAGAAGAAGATTCAAAATCATTCTGAAATGTTAATCTTGCCAAACGTATACATGTACCAGCAAATTGTACATTCATGTACATCTAACAAAATTTAATTAATGGCAATTGCATTCTCTGAAATGGACAACTCTTGCGGGCACACATTTACCTTGTGGTGCTTTGTCTGTGAGTGGAGGTTGTGGTACTCCAAGCTGTTTACAGACATGGTGAGTGGCTCTAAGCCCAGGATTCTGCCACTGATCCACCCAGTCAGGAGAACAAGTCCAGATGGCGTTATTCAGCTCGTCATAACAGATACCTAGAGATAAATCCAATCATACAGTCCACTTACACAATGCATAGCAACCATGCCCCTCCCCATTTTACATGCATCAGTAACATATTGGAATGTACATCTTACGCCTGTAAAATACATCATTTCTCTTCCTCACTTTTTACATATTTCACAGCAACATAGCATTGCTAGTACCTTGCTATACATCCACTAAAAAAACAATCGTATGAAAAAAGAAAAACAAGTGTTTTTTTTTAGCTTACCAAAAGTGGAAATGCACTTCAAATGGTTGTCACATGTTTCTCTCCAAGTAAAAATATTAATATTTCACTAATGTTATATTTTCTGCTTGATTGATTCTTTTACTTACAATTTTGTTTGTTTATGTTCTACATCATTTTTTCACTGAAGCTCCTTAATGCATTTTTTTGTAATTTGTAATTCCAAACAATACCTTCACTCCTCTGTAATTTCAAAAAGGAAGTGAAAGGAAGTTGATTCATACTTACCTAGACCTTGTACATTTGAACCCCTTGCAATAGCACATGCAGGGGCATCCATCAGCTCTAGCTTGCTGGTTAGGAGACCGTTTGAAAGATTGAAACAGATGCTTGTTGCCAATGCTGTATCAAATTTGAAGAAGAAGCAAAAATGTGAATAAGCAGGTGAAACAATGTTTGATGAGCTATCAGATTATCCAAGGGTTCATAGTGTAATTTAGCATTATTGAGGACAGACATCACAAATTGTGAAATTCCTTTATACTATCTATTCATCTTTTATTTTGTTATGAGACTGGTGATGGATATTGCTGAATAAAGCTAATAACAGATATTGATGATCGAAAATGATATGATGTAAACCATTGTATCGGTTTCATTACTTTATGCTGAAAATCAATGTTCTGGCAAGTTACTGCAAAACCAAAAACTTATGCGACATGCATTGTTTTGTGAATTGTTACTAACAGTAGTTTCCTTGGGAAGGCACTTTTTCGTCAACTGCAAACAATCGATGTTGTGTTTCAGTTCTTTTGTGGCATGAAACGTGTGCGAACCGTCGCTCATGTGAAACAAGTGCAATTATCATGTATGTGAAAGTTTCTGTTTGTATAGTATACTAGTGTGTGGTTCACTTCGTGATTGAGTATCAGATCATCATCATCATCATCATTTAATAAAGTCAGCATCTTCCCTCTTAGGCCTAAAAAAAAAGGGTGTTGTATTGCCCTTTAGGTGCCAGAACCTGGGTTGGCCGGTTGGATTTCTTCTTTTTTTTAAAACTTTTTTCTTTTTTTCCCCTCAGTGCAGTGCATGGTATATACAGTCAAACCTGTCTATAGCGACCGCCCAAGGGAAACACAAAAAATGGTCTTTGTAGACAGGTGGTCTTTGTAGAGAGGTCCCTTTAGTACATGTTTCAATGAGAAACCATTTTCAAGGTCTTTGGTCTTTGTAGACAGGTGGTCTTTGTAGACAGGTGGTCTTTGTAGACAGGTGGTCACTAAAGCAGGTTTGACTGTACACGTACACGAGGCCGGGGTATACTCGTTTACGCTAGCAGGATTTCAAAACTAAGGCAGAAGACGAGTGAGAATTTGGGAATAATTTGATGATTTTATGCATTTATATCTCATTTAAACAAACAAAATACATATTTTTTTATTCATTAAACATTTTTTCTCTAAAAAAAACAGTAAAAAAAAAAACTTTATTAAAAAGCCGACTGTAGATTTTAAGATTTTTGGGTCGGTCGCAAAGTGCAATACAACATCTTTTTTTTAACGCCTTATGATGGGTTACTGACTTTCAAGCCATGATGACATCCCCTCCCTTTTAACTGAAGCTCATTAAAGGGATAGTCGAGTTCTTGTTTAAGACCGCAAATGCCTTCAAAGTGCATGGTTATTGCTCTTATTCTTATTTATGACATTTCTAGTGCCCTTTTCGAACCTAAAATTGCTATGAAGGTAATTTTAGACCCCAAACAAAACTCAACTATTCCTTTAATGCAACTATAAATATATGTAATTTCCAAAATACATTTGTTTATCTGTAATTTTATACATGTACATGTAGGCAGAAGTATCCGCTCTGTAAATTGTCAGCCATGCATTGATGGCACAAAAGAAACATTCCCATTTTCTAACTCACTTCTTAGCCCACTAAGGCCTGCAGTAGTACTGAAGAGAGACCGAGTAGCTGAGCTGCTACCACCTCCAGGGGGCGATGTTACAATCACCACGCTACTACCGCAGCAGTAGATAGGTGACCTGCGCAGGAGTTTCAGGGTCAGGCCACAGCTGGTAGTAGCTGTATAGAAACAACACAAGGAGCAAATAAATTCAGACACATGTAAACATGCCATTCATAGATGCCATCACTAAATTGAAAGAGGAAGAAACTTCAAAGTTTATCACTTAGTCCAAGCTTACATGTACATTAATAACCATTAATATGCATTTAGTAACACATACATACAGATCAATCCTTTATCACTTAAAAAAATTTTTTGAGCACAGATTAATCAAGCCCAATATCAAGACAAGGTTACCTCTTTTGTGCCACATAATAAATTAAGAAGTGTGCATCTTCTATGAATACATGTACATATCTTACTCCAATACTGTCTCAAATAATATGAAGGCTTTCTTCACATCTATTTTGTTCAATAAACTAATGTAACAAAATTTGAAACAGGATGTCCAAACATTGCCGATGGCATTGTCTGACACTAAAAACTTGATTTTTCTGGATTTTTTAAAAAATACTTATTTGAAGAAAATGGAATATTGGGAGAAGGAAAGCAAAACTTCGGAATCTCCAACAATATATTTAGAAGTTTTCTCAAATTTGAAAAAGACAAAAGGATACTGTGATAGTGAAAGCAATACTTACAGATCTCTTCCCTGCCAGCTGAATTGCCGTTGGAGTTGGTGAGTTGGGCAAGAGCAGCAGCGTTGCCTGGCCGAAATGTTCTCAATCGTATGAGCAGAGGGTCCGTCACACCCCTCACTACGTCCTCGTTCCTTACTAGTACTACCGATGGTCTAAGTGGTTCAGCAACAACCTCGCCATCTTGCTCCTACAAAGATATTATTAAATCAGTAGTGATGACGCAAATTGGCAAGACATCTCAGAAGACAAACCAATCATTTTACATATAATATATACAGGTATACATGTATGAGATCTTTGGCCAGTCGTGTAGAGAGTTGCGACTAGTTGAAGGTCCTCCGATCAATCATAAACTTAAATGGCCCATCTCTCATGTACAGAATTGCAATTGATATCGATTGCAAATGAAGTTCTGGTGGATTGATCTAGACGTATCAATACTCTTTTATGAGACGAGGCGCTGAGGTGAGTCTCATACATGTAACTAATACGAATTTGATTTATACTTCAATCATCTGATAAGGTCACCAATGTTTCCATTCTGGGGCTTTGCTTACCAAAGACTGCCTATCTAAACTTTCTAGCAGGCTAAATGTAATGTATGACCAATGCCCATCAGTAACATGTGTGGGAAAAGTCTGGATATAAATAGATTGCTGAAGGCAAAAGGCAAAAAAATGAAGAAAAAAAAGAGGAAATGGTTCTTTACAACTCATGCCATCATTTATAAGACTTCCCATTGATTGTTCATAACTTTCATGTTATAATGGAAATATATACAGAGAAACATGACCATAGATTATACATCACTATACATGTTAAACAAACTTGAAAATATGAGCAGTATATAATTCATCATGACAGAAATATAAGAAATACAGTGAAACACTTACAAGCGGGTAGAGCCCACTCAAGGAAAACAAGAAATATGGTCTTAATAAAGTGGTCAGTCTTTATGTACAGGTTTAAATGGAAAAAAATGAAACGAAACACAAAATATGCGATCATTATAAACAGGTTGTCTTTTTAACCAGGTGTTCACTGAGGTAGGTTTACTATATCACAAGAATGTTACCTTCAGGTTCAGTAGATCAGCTGTGACAGGCTGACCTTTGCCACTCTTGTCCGGGCCAGGAGGGCACCAGACTCGATAGAAGTAGGTGCCGTCACTACAAAGAGAGACGGTGACTTGAGATGCATTTACCAGAGTCTCAGGCATCTTCACATTACCTTCCACCTGTATTAAAGGACAAGGAGTATCTAAGGTGTCACAGTGGGTCCAATTCATAGCCGGGTTTTTCGCTGAGCATAACATCCTCTTTGCTATTAAAAACCAAGAACAGGGATTTTAGAGGGGGGAAAAATGGCAAGGGAATATTCTCCACGACAAGGGGGTAAAGATAATTTGGTAATAATGCATACTTTCATCTCAATTGAAGTAGGTTCCAAGTCACCACAGTGAGATGATGACTTGAAAAAACACTCCTCAGAGTCTCACGCATCTCTAGAAACTGCACTATTCCGCTTGATGATGGTAAACATTTTATTTACCCTTCTGGGCATAAATATATATACTTTTTGATATTTTACTCTATATTTAGTTTACTGAGTACAAAAGGCAAAAATGGCCCAACCAGCTAAACCAAGACATCTCAACATCTAAAGGATTGCTAGAAAGCACTTATTCTAAATTGTTTTGTTGATAATACAGCCCTAAAGTCTCTGCTATTTCAGAAACAGAAATGAGGCACCGAATATATACGATTTTCTCTTTTTTTTTGCCGGAAAGGCATTCAGTCTGTGTGGAAGTGTAGGAGTTACCGCCTTTCTAGTTCTCAAAAAGACAATTTGCAAAGACATTATTGATTAAAGACTAAAGACTAAACCCTATTACCTTGAGAGTATCTCTGTTGATGACTGACCCTAGGGATTCTGTCTTAGAGTCTGCCTCCAGAGGGCGGTGCAGCAGTATCTTGTCCGTACACGCAATCCAGCCTACTGGAAGGTCAGGGTTTCGAGTGTAGACAAAGCCTCTGAAGAAAAAATACATAGGACAAATTGAATTAGTGAAGAGCGAAAACAAGAAACTTAATAAAAGCTACTTCAATTGTGGTCTAAAGCATACAGAGTAATTGTTTCAGAATTATGTGAGATTTGTACGATAGAAAACATATTGTCATTGTCATTATTTTTGCCAATATCACTTTTCTAGTAACGATTTCTAATTCACAGATTATCCCAGCTCTTTCAGTGCATTGCAAGAATTTTGAGCTCAAATGGCATAAGATAAACTTAACATGAAGCACTAAAATCTCTTCATAACAAGATGGCTAAAATATATTCATTATTGCATTGGAACAGTCTTGCCACTACTAGTTTTCTCTTTCTTTTTTCAAGCTCAATATATTTTCCAATTTGGAAAAGTGTACATGAATACAAGGAAAGCAACAGGACTGACATGCCCTCAAACTGATGAAAACCTGCGAGGACGCAGGAATACATCTTTGTACCTCTGCAAGAAGATTTACAATGCGAAACATTTTTATATCTTGTAAGCCAATAAAATCTCAATTAAAAACTCATCAGACATCGTTAAATTATATATAGTGTAAATATTTATAATTTCTATTTTGCACTATCAAGAAATACTCCATAATGTCAAATTTCGGAATGCAAACTTCAATATTATAATTGATAGAGCCCAATGACCAATTGTCCCCCTTTTTATTCTTACATGACAGACCTGTTTACAGAACAATCAGTTAAATACATGTCCAAGAAAACTTCCACTCTTATTATCACTGTAATTACTCACTGCTACTTGTCCAGGGGGGTGTTTCACAAAGACTAAGATCGACTTTAAGTTGGACTTAACTATGACAGGCAGTTGATGCCACTAGTTGCTCAAACAATCATTCTATGAAGGAATGTGCACATTTAAGTAATCTCACATTTCCTTCAACAATGAAATTTAAAAAGAATGTATATTCTATTGATTTGCAAGCACGACTTGCACTTCCCTTTAATAATTGAGAGAATAATGTTAGGAATGGTGAGAGCAAGCAGTGGCATTACCGGCCTGTCATAGTTAGGTGCGATTTCAGTCATTCTTAGTCTTTGTGAAACACCCCCCAGAAGTAAAGTGGTTTAACTGCAATGACTCACCTTAGAGTTCCATGTAATCCAGATCCAATCTTAGCAAGACCTTTCCCCCTTGCATTCGTACAGTACAGGAAGACACCGTCACAGGCCAAGCTTCGACCAATACTTGATTCTGCAGGCAAATCATTTAAAGATAAAGATAAAGTTGAGTTCTGGGCATGCGATTGCGCATAGTGTAACTTCTCCATGATTGAAAGATCTGCAGATATTTTGGGTCATTGTTAAATAATAATAATGATAATAGTGGAGTCTTGTATATTAGCGCTCATGTCTGGCACATTGCCACTCCTCCTGCTTCATAATTACATAGGTACCCATTTACCTCACCTGGGTGGAGATTAATGTAGATTTAATGTCTTGCCAAAGGACATAAGTGCTGCGACACATACTAACTACAAACTAGTCGATTGGATTTTTTTAGGTGGTCAATCACTGATTTCGAAACCTGATTGCTGATTACAAGTATGGTGAATTCAACACCTACCTTTTTCTTTCTCTTTATCCTCTGTTTTCTCCTCTTTCTCACCCAACATATCCTCAAATCCCCAACACACGACGTGCCGGCTGCCATGGAGGTAGGAGGGGGAACCTGGCCCCCCTTCAAGCCTAAGTAGTCTCTGGAGAATGTCAGCTATGGGGAGTGGGCCTATGGATGGAGCAAGCTGTTGTAAGAGGTGGGTGGTGTGAATGAACGTTCCTGTAGAGCCCCTGTATGTATTAAAGGCAAAAGAAAAATGAAATATTGTAGACAAAGGTGAAAGGTGAAAACTGAAAAGCTTCTATTTTGCCCGCATTCAATAGCTAATTTGCGAGTAAACATTTTCATTTTGTTGTAAGGCCAAATAAAAAAAACATTACTAGTTTCTTGTCCATTTAATTTTAACTGAGGAAAATGTTATATTTTATGTTATATATGTTATACACCTGTATATTTCTCTTTTATAAAACTGCTATGGGAGCAATTTTAACATATTTTGGTCAATAAATACATTCCTCAACATACTACAAACACACAGAAAAAATGCATTATTTACTTTTGTTACTTAATTGCCTTGTTTTCACATTAAATCATTCTTTTATGTCTACTGTCTAGACACAAAATGTACACTTTATACAAGTACAAAGCTTTATGAAATAACCTGTTGAATCCTCCATAGAACCATTATTCCATACCTTACATGTTGCTGTAAAACTCTGCGTTAGATGGGGATACATTTTCCAGTTAGCATTATTGTAAAGGTAGGTATTTTTAACAAACACCGTAAAATGTTTTGTGAATGAGTTATATTATACATCACATTTTACGGATGCAGCACACTATACGGAAGTGCTGTCATCACATGTCAGAGGTCAATCCCATTGTAACGCATATCGAAAATCAAAACGTCGAAATTGATCTCCGTGTTGAAATTCTTGCAGCCGTATTTTAAACTGTTACTGTCAATGGATGACGTCATCTTCCTTCATGCGCAATAACAGTTTAAAATACAGCTGCAAGAATTTCAACACGGAGATCAATTTTGATGATGAAAATCCGGAAAAAAAGATCCTTAAACTCATCATACAGTTAATCTGGTAAGTGGAACCGATGTATATTAGACTAGGCCTAATTTTCAAACATAAATGCATCGGATATGCATCCGGTAAAATGTAGTATTTGGGCATAAGTTTGGTGTTCAGATCCGTAACACCAGTTTGCAATGCAGTCCCTACATGTATGGTCGGTTTCTGTCTCTAAAGAGAGGAGCCGACCCTACCCAAATCAGAGGCTAACGAACGAAAGAGACAGAATTTTCGGCCTACATTAGGAGTAGGAACGGCATAGCAAACGTTAAGGTAGACCGAAAGCTTCAGTCTCTGATATCGACGGTTGTTCCGCTGAGATTGCATCTGGCTCCTCTGACCGCCTCTCTACATAGACTGAAATACGGCTATGTGGTAGTGTGCGAAACGAATGGTTCGGTTGAGCCGGACCGCGATGACTGAGATATGCAACGAGTTTTTCACTCTTTACATCTTCATATATCCACTTTCGCTGCAATATTACACTGAATCTTATTAAGAATTAAAAATAACACAGAAACATTCACTTTGACTTACGATAGCTTGCTCATTTAGATGATTAATGATTGATCCGAGAGGTCTTATGGTCAACATGATTTGTTGTCAGCCATCTTGGTTTGAGTTGATGAATATTCTTTTTTTTTTCGAACGTCCAATAGCTACGTACATGTATGAGTCAGCCCGGCGTGAGCCGGTGATGTTTGAATATTCATAAGTCTAACATCAAACACGTGCTCTGATTGGCCATTGGGCTTGTTTTGGTCGGTTGACCCGGAAATATATCGGCCGGGTCATGTCACAGATTACCAGTTCGAATGCATGAACGTACCGTTTCATGGTTCTGAGATAAAAATTTGGATAATTCATATAGATCAACGTAAGTCCGTAAATTTCGCATTTGGAAATAGGTAATAATTCTTTGTTAACTGTACATAGGAGTATAATATACATAGATTATTTCTATCTGATTTATAAATAAAAAAATTAGATCTAAATAAAGAAAATCGGGGAAGAAACTGTCTGCAGCAAAGTGCTGTAGACTAATTATTATTAAACTTAAATTAAAGTGCATAAGTTAAATACAAACCTAGCGCAGGCAAATGCAACCAATGCAGAGGCAAGTTGCTGACGTTGTAGTTTTTGTACATGTTGCTCTTCATGTGGTTCCACATTAGCTATCACATCAATCTCGTCACTTTCACCAAGCCAGGAACTCAAAAGGGTTTCCAGTCCATCTAAACAGTCCGCTGGTTCTTTAGCAAGGCTCAGTGGAAGACAATCTCGAAGGCAATTAAGAAGCAGAACAGCAGTTTCGCTGCTTAGCTCTGGATTTATTCTCTGCTGTGACCGAAGGAGTGGAAACAGGAGGAGTAATCCAAGTCTGCTTGAAAAGGCTGCTGGTTCAGCACCGTGCCAAGTGACTTTCTTCAGCAAGCTCAGGCCGCCGAGGCCGGCTGCGCTGGCCACTTCCTCTTCACTGAATGTCTCTCTTTCCAGCTGCTCCACATTGTTAGATATTTGGCGATGGGCATTCCATAAACCTTTCAATGCATTTAGCCGGTATTCAAGAAGTCTTGAGTAAGCATATATATTATTGTGTCTCTCGCAAACAGAAACTAGCCTGTGACTCAATTCAGTTGGATTTTTCGTGTCGAAGGAAACGACTTCATCAGAGCTGTTTTGCGGGCTCGCGTTGTTGATATGTTTTGGCAAGTTAACAAGATCGCTTACCCGCAATAAACCGTCATGTAAAAACAACGATTCTTCGTTGACTGATAGCCATTGCGTTGTATCTGTTACACAGTTTGAAGACATATTGAACACAGACCCGCAGTCCTTCTCAGAAATGCCCCCATCTAAATGGCAAACAGAAGATTATGCAGTTACATTCCGCCGAAGTACTCTTTAACAGTATTTTTCATTGCACTGGAGGCAGCCATTTTGCTATGTTGTGAAAAAGGGGTTGGACTATCCCATTATTGACGTAGGAAATAAGAGTTATGAAGGTGGAATTCAAATAGACAGAAGATCAAGAAATATTTTAGCAAAGATATATCAAAATGATAATTACCAGCATAAAGAATGTTTAGAATTATTAAATTTGTTTTCCCATATCTTTTCTCTCTTAAATAATCAACACTGTTAACTCACCAATCTCCTCCGAAATGGAGTAGCCACCTTATTATATCAGGAATATTTACAATATGATTCTCATTCTACCATGTAGATCCCATATGGTCTAGTGGTTAGGATCCGGCGCTCTCACCGCCGTGGCCCGGGTTCGATTCCCGGTGTGGGAACAACTCACATTTTTGAAATTTTTTTTGGATACTGGGTACATACAAAATGAAAGGACATTTCCTGCTCCTCAACATATACCATAGAAATAAGAAAACAAAATTTATCTGCATCTAAAGCTTGAGTAAGGTTGATATTCACATGGTTCTACATTATATCTATTTTAGCATGCCAGAAACTCAAAAGGTTTTATCCAGCCCTGCAGTAAATGGAAATATGTAAGTGCAATTTCAGTAATATTGGCAAGAGCCTAGAGGCAATATTCTGGTGGGTAAAAATGCATAACTGTATGCAACAAAGCCCACAGCATAGGTATATACCTCATATGTAATTTAGGTTATAACATATGTGTCATTATAATATGAAATCTGCTCTTGCACCAATCGCATCACAGTATTATCCTACAGACTATATATATACACCTACTGAACTCCTACATTTCAAACATATTGTAATTTGTAGGTTTTTTGTTTGTTTAATCATGGTAATATGTAATTGTTTAATTGTCACTTCTTTTTTTTTGGTATACCCAGGTAAAGCGCTTTGAGTATTCAGTGGAAAGCGCTTTATAAGCACCATTTTTATTATTATCCTGGATGGACTCACCATTAATTATAGGGGCCTACCCTAATCTTAATCCTAAACCTAATCCTAACCATAATCTCAAACCTAATCCTAACCCTAATCCATACCCTATACCTAACCTTAATCCTAAACGTAATCCTAACCCTAATCTTAAATCCTAATCCCAACCATAGTCCTTATCCTAACATACAATTACGATTTCAAACAGTAATTTGAAGAAGTTTACAAGCTATATTTCATAAATCTGTACAAAATATTCAGGATGATTAGTGCTATTTTAATGATTATTATCTTTAAATTCATAGGCAAAAGAGAAGGCTTTATTTTTGCTAAGTGTCCGGACACACAGCCCCCCATCATACTAATATCTGCACAGAACTTTAAAAGGTCCATAATCTACAAATTCACTAAAACCAAACACTGTGTCTAAGATCATGACCTACATGTACCGGTATATATTTCACCGATACCACAGACTGAAACTGAAATAAAATGGCACAAGGGAAATCCTGGATCAAGAGGTGAATATGTGTTATAATGAATGATGATATGCATGCAATATTTATTATACAAAATTGAGGGTATTTACAATCCCATGCTTTTCTTCTCTCAAGGTAACCCTGATACACATTGAATTTACCTTCCACGTCAAATGTGCGCATCTACCATATATACCATGCCACAAAAATTGCTATATTGCATGGTTGTGCACATATCTATCAATTGTCATGTGATAGCTTTTCAGCCAATGGGATACTCTCTAACAAAGAACCCATTTTATATAACAAATTGTTAAGTGTCATGTGACACTTTTTCAGCCAATAGGATACTCGCTATTAAAACAAATCATTGGCTGCCTGTAAGGTCGTAAGAGCTATATGTGTGTATTGGCGATGGCATCAACGGCCTTCATGCGGGCATGCAGCCAATGAAATATCCCATTTTTATCAACTACATATACGGCCTTTGATCTAAATTTTGAAGACCTACCGATAACCCTGCTTTAGTAATTGTTTTGGACCAAACTATGTAAAACGTGTTATTTAATTTTGCACAAGTCAAACTATTCATCGCGGTCCCAACAGATTCGACTTATGCTTCCTTCACTCACACTGCAATGAAAATAAATACCCCCCGGAAGACTTTTTTTCTTCATATTTTACATACATACAAAAGTAAATCTGAAGAAAGAATAAAGAAACAATCAAACAGCAAAGTAAGTCTCAGCTTGTTTTATTTGGTAATATTTTTTTGAGAGTAAATCAACAGCTTAGATAAGCTCCATTCACATGCTCTTATTCTACTGATAATTCCAAGTTTTAAAAAAAAATTAATAGAACCTTTTTTTTTTACTATCAATCAAATCATCTTCTTTTTTCTTTAACTGATAGGTGCATAGATAATTTAAGCTAAAATGAAAATTGGAAGTGAAGTTACAACTTAAGGTTCATTAATTTAACGTTGGCCATTCTGCACATGGATATGGGATGTACATTTCATCTTGTGTTTTCAACCATTACCTCAAATTGGATCTTTGTAATCATTACCTAAGAAACGGCACACCTCTGACTGACTGATTGGCAATTATTCACTGCCTTCATGTACGAGAACACTTCATATGCATGAGGGGGGACTAATACTATTTAGAAACTAATAATAATGAAGGGAATATCGTTTGTTTGTAGCCAGTGGACCTACAATTCAGAACACAGAATTAATGCCTTTCTGGCTCTGTACAGACAACATATTTACGTCATATTTTATTTTGGAATAAAGCTCCAGTGAATACACAAAATTTCCTTTCATTGACAGATCAGAATCAATTTTTTTTCTTTTCTTTGTAGTTGAGTAATCAAAACTTTTATCCCCCCCCCCCACATCTGCTATAAATCACAAAATTGATTAAAGTCCTGCATGATGTTGACAAGGTTACAGTTGGAAAAATGTTGAAGAGACAGGAACAAATGCTGGGACACTGCAGAACATTGATGCACATGGATAAATCATGAATTTTCATCAGATCTGTAGTCTTTTTAGGTTACTGGAGATTTCCAATAACAATTTTCACAATAATATTTAGTCTACATTCACAATTTATAAATCTGGGTCAAGTTAGCAGCATTTCATGAACATCTTCGATCTTAAACCCTACAATCAATCTCAACATGCCATGGACTAATAACACTATGTCTACATGGATTTTTTTTTCTTCTGATGAAATTGCCGTTTGTAAATATGAAGTATTCCCTTGGAGTTTGAGCCTCCTTACTAATGTTTATTTTACTTTATTCTTGCTATCATCATCTTTCTATTTTAGTGGGTGAGGGTGTCCAATACACAAAGCCTTGTTCTGTGTGTGCTTTTACTCAGAAACAGAAAGTTATATCAACTCCAAAAGAAATCCCAGTGCAAAGCTAAGCAATACATATTAGCTTATATTAATTGAAAACGTTACTTTACTGGGGGAGAGAAAAGCTGTAGAAACACATAAAATATGCAGTAGAGGTGGTACTTTCTATATTTTCTTAGATAATGTTTTTGCTTAAAACCAAATGTTGAAAATTTACTTCACTTACTCCACTATCTTGCATTAAATATCGTTAAAACTATTACAGATATATTGTAATTTCATTGAAAGATGCAGGATTCATGTTCCCTTATTCACAAAATCATTTTATCGCAAACCGTTACTGACATATCCTGATGAACTTGAAGGTAAGGGTAGATCACAAACAAGGTGTGAAGCAAATCAGTCAAGAAACATGCACAACACATGTCCCTTTCAAATAAACAAAATATAAACAAAATAGTAGAACGGCAGAATTAGGACAATTAATTACTCCAACCGTCCAACGATATAAAACAAAACACATTAAATGTGGTCAACTACATATTTGTGAAACACAAAATATGTGTGATCAAAATGCTATAGAGTATGGTCTTCCACATTTTGATTCCAAATTTTAACTTTCTATCATATCATGGCATAGAACGTTTCAAACTGAACAAAATGAAATGAGACCAAGCTGAGACTGTACCGACCAACCCTACCCAGAAACGTCAAAACCCTTTGTGGTTTTCCTTATTTTTTATAGAAAGAATACTTCTTCTCATCTTCCTAGCCAACATTCCTCCTCTTCTGATCCCCAAGGAGTATTTGGGGAAGTTTTGTAATGCCGTATGCACTGCAGTAGTCCATCCCAAAGTGGGTTTTTTTTTGTATTGCACTACTGGTGCAAGGCAGTACTTTATGGTTTACCCTCCTCACTTGTGCAAAGTTTGGTCTTCATCTCCACATATTTAGTGACATCTTATACAAACTACGATTGAGCAGGCAAATGCTAATCATCATCGCCGTATACCCCTTTCCTCATTTGATATATCAGTGTTATTATCATCTCCCTGTATCAAATATTCTTTTATTTCCCTTTTTTGTGTAAAGAGTCAAATAGATTAGTATCAGATATATAATGACCCATTTACTTTGGTTGTGGTTACACAATGTTAATCTTCACCCACAACAACTACAACCGCAGCATAAAAACACTTTTATAATAACACTTTATCTTTTTTGTTTCTTTTTCATAAGTGTACTTTTGTAATCTCTGTATATCTCTGTTGTGTCTGGCGATTGCATGCTATGATGTCAGTTTCTAAATCGATTATTCCCCAGATCTTTTCGGTATTTTATAATGCCAAAATAAATATCGTGGCTTTGTGAAATTTCATAATATTCCCCCCAATATCAATACAATGCAAAAGGGAATGATCCTTCTTTTATAAATACAAGAACTTCAACTTTACGTCATAAAATTTCTCCACATATTTAGTGACATCTTATACAAACTTGGTAGAGATTAAAATGTATCACTTTGCAACATCCTCTTAAAAGATTTCCTCTGTTCATCCTTTATTATCATCACATATTTAAGAGGAAGGCCAATTTAAAAGCATTTTTCGATAAATGCGTTGTTTGGCTAAAAGGTATCGTATATATCATTATAATCTTTGAAAACAGGTTATTTTTTTTTCCTTTTATCATAGTTTTTCTTTGCTCTTCTCCTTTACCTGCAACCACAGCCTCGAAGCAGAGTCTGGATGACTTTCGTCACCTCAACATCATCATCATGCAGTAAACTGCGTGTTCATTTAGCTTGCATTATGTTCAAATCTAATCCAATGTGTGTCATTTCTTTCAAGTCAACTTTTAGCTGGTTGCAAGCAATCTCCTTCCTTTTTTTAATGAAAACATAGGGTTCTGAAGAAGTTCTCCATCGAGCTCGACTACTTTAGTCCCACTACACTAATCCATCCAGTACTTCTTGGCATCTCACTCATTTCATAGCGACAGACGCTACTTAGCACTCCAGTCGGCAAACTGATCACAATTAAATGTCCTGTGGCAGCAGCACCTCGGAATCCTGTTCCGATCACACGATGCTGTCACAATTGCTACAGTTCACTTCATGAATTGTCCTGGAATGCACAGCAATGAATAGAGACCAAAGCAAAGACAAGATCCACGAGCCAGCAATTATTTCATTGCTCGACTGGTAGTCTTGAATCACGTACAAGCAGCAATGTCAGCTGTCATACTCAAGTTTCAAATGCAGCATTCTTTTTTACTTGTCACAACTTGAAATCCTGGATCAAGTTTTAAACTGCATTTTCTGGAGAATAAAAAGGACATAAACAGAAAGACATGGTCAAAGCAGACAGTCAAATATATGCAAAAACAAATGGCGAGTATTCAACAAATTAGAAATGCTGAAATGGGAGCAATGCAATTTGAAATATCATTTTTTTGATAGGATGAAATGGGTATTGCCTTTTTTCTAGGTTGTAAGAATGCATAGCCTACAAGTACACTTTTAGCAGTTACTTCATCTTATTTCTCAATGCTCTCCCCTGTATATTAAATTTTACTCTTGATTTACTTCTAAACACTTTTATCTTGCAGGACAAAGGGTTAGAATAAAGAAATGGGATATTTAACGAGCATGTATTAGGCCCAGTTTTCTCAAAAACAAATCTTATCTTCAAACTTTTCAGTATTTTCTTATATACTGATATGTTTAGGACATGCAATTAATGATGATGAAGAATACTTGATTTATGGAGTTATGTTAGAACACAGGACTTACATTGACTCGTTTCCATAAATAATGTCAAAAATCTCTTCAATTATTGGGCTGAAATTGTTGCACTTGAGCTTGTTGTATTTGACCTGGATATAGAGAGACAAGAGAGTATAGGGGGATATTTTCAACATTCATGACAATCTACAATATACTTTAATGAGGTGGAATATCACGATATAAAACATAACATGCATGGTTTTGCTCAAATAACTCATTTGCTGCCAGAAACATTACGGAATAATTGACAATTAATAAATTGAAAACAAGATTTTTTCTTTCTATGATACATACGTATGCCTATCCAGCTATATACATTAGGAATAAAATAACTTGGGGAGAAAACAATTGATTTAAATGACATTTAGATGCCGTTTTTGACGCTGGAAAACATTACATCACTTTAAATATGGCAGAAAAATGTTTGACTGAAATATTGTTGATGATCAGTTGGAGAAGCTGGTTTGTTTGGGCGATGTTCTACTGACCTGGTGGCATGTACGGGCCTTGGACCGGTGATGAGAGTATTGACTGCTGACCATGCTGGCCATGGATGTTGATAGGTAGACTCTGCTGACCCCCTCCTCCATGTTGCCCCTGGGTGTTGGTAAGGAAGACTGGCTTGGGGTGCGGGTGTGGCGATGTATGCACGGGGGTCACGTTGGTGATGTTGGTCACCGCATGGGGAGCGTGGGCGTACTGGTGGATGACCGGCTGGGGGTGCGGGTGCGGGTGCATGGGTTGCATCATATTCTGCTGCTGGTTGTGGTTGTTGGTGCCGTGAGGGGTACCGCCGGTGCCGCTACCCTGCTGGTTGACAGCGGCCATGGCAGCCATCATCTGATGGTTTTGCTGCTGTGGCTGACCCATGGCTTGCATGTTTTGTGGATGGAATTGCTGATGTTGCTGCTGATGCGGCTGTTGTTGCTGCCAGAAACATATTGAGAAAATAGTTTGTTTACAGATAGTAATTGCAACATTGACTTTTTAACTTTAGAAATGCTACCTCATAATAGTCAACTATTAATGACTATTACATAAGAGATACTACTTGGATTACAAATCAAAATAAGTGACAGCAAATCAAATTTAAAAGACTAATGGGGCATTGCAAGAAAGTTGCAATAAATTGCAAATCCCCAAAATCAAACCCAAGTCTTGCGATTAGTTGCAAATTTGCAATTGATCGCAACTCAACTTTCTTGCAACGCCCCAATGGACTTCAACAAAAGGAGAAAACTCAAATTTATGGCAAGTCATAAGTTTTTTTCACAAATTCACAGCTTAACTTGAATCTGGTACTAGAGTTCTCTTCCATTTCCAACCAAGTGATAACTATCTTTCTTCTTTAAGAAACATGAAAAGCATTTTCTTTCTTCCCCGATTCCAAGGGACCAATAGGGTACAAGCTGCTGGATTTAGCCTTGAAGTTAAACCCTTGTGATATAGGGTTCTGATAGACGGGGACATACTAGCAACAGGTATGAAACCTGAACAAACCTGTTGGTTAGCCTGATGCATAGCTGCCTGATTCACAGGGCTTGGCGACGGCCTCCCACCATGGGCGGGCTGAGGCTGCTGCATCACATTCCCCTGGTTCTGCCCCTGAGGGGTGTGGGAGAGGGGAGGCGTGGTGTGCTGGTGGCCGTGGGGGTGCTGTTGATGGGACTGCTGATGGGGTTGTTGGTGCTGGTATTGGACCGTGGGGTTCTGGTGATGCTGGGGCTGGGGCTGGGTGAACTGGTGGTATGGGGTGGGCATCTGAGTGGGCGTCTGCTGCGAGATGGGGATGTTTCCTGAGTGCTGGAAATTAGCAGCTGTAAAAATAAAAATAAAAATTAATGATTCCTAAGTCATTTGAGTTGTGGACGTGGAAAAACTGCTGGATTACAAGGTATATCTTCTAAACAATATCAAATAAATGGGATCATGCTATATCTCCTTTGAGGATTCCCTAAGCATCCATATGGTAGTGATATTATTTCACTGCCCAACTTCAACTTCCAAATGATGCAAGTATACTTTTTCTTCTGGAAGTAAACTTCAAGCTAAAGAGAAGTACTAATAACTGAAACTAATTAATCCTCCAGTCTTCCAGGCCAAAGCTAAATGAAAGAAAAAATAGGATGCAATACACTTTTTTATGCTGTAGTTTTTAAACTTTGAAACTTGTGAGCAATTTGAAAAAATAGTGATGAAATCAATGATGCAGAAATCTTAAAGAGTGTATTTATTTATTTATCAATTGAATCATTATTATCTTCTTTTTTTCCCCTTTTTTTAAAACCCAGCAGACCAAGCTGCTGGGTTAGAAACAAGTCTGGCCGAATGTCTAGGGCAAGGCCTTACCAAAAAGATTTATGCTGTAGGTTCCCTAGATCCTTACCTACTAAAAAACAGGTAATATTAGGAATCCTACTTACGAATCATCTGTGGAAAGACCATGACCTGTGCGTCCTGTGCTAGCTGATGCTGGTTGTGACCACCAGGTGGACCTGCTGCAACCATGTTCTGTTGGGTTGCTAACCTTGGACCCATCGCCTAGAACAAAACAAAATATCAACAAATTAGTGAAAGTCCACCACTCACATCAAGTTTGACTTGACAGCAAAGTAAGATCATTCAATGCTTCTGTGGCATGTATTCATTATCACACATTGTCTAGGATGATGCCAAGTTGTTCGAACAGATTTCCTTATTTCTACCTTGAATGTGTCTTGAGTTCCATAAATCCTCTATGGATGCTAAAGTTCCCAAGAGAATTACTGTTTATATTTCAAGAGCATCTTACCTTCTGTTGATGGACGTTGTAGACATACGCGTTTGGATTATGACTTATGACCTGTGCGTGATTGATAGGTTGAGCACTGGACACGGGACCACCAGGGCCAGCCTGGTGCGTAAAGGGTAGCATGGTGGGAACCGGGGCCACCAAGGGCTGGCCAGCAGCCATAGACACCGGTAAGATATGTTGAATGTCATGTTGACCATGCGCTCTCATCTGGGGTAGATTCGTGGCACCTTAATGGGCAATCAAATAATAATAATTATATTCTTGATTTATGAAATGCCTCTTACATCCATGATGTCTCTACATGCTTTACAGATATAATGGTCAAAATCAATGAATAAATTAGTTGTGCCTTCAGCACGTTCCAAAGAAAATATCTTTGTCATAATGAGTAGGGGAAACCCCTGTGGATGATATACCCGTAATTCCAGGAGAGACAAGGGTCATCGTGATTCACTTCATTTTTCTACTAGCAGGTACAGGTTATACAGCATGAATTACACTTTACAAGAATGTATAAGAGTTATACTAATACTTGATACATGTGAAAATTTGAGATTATTTAATTTTAGAACATGATTTGCACTTTGACCCTTTTAGAGTTGACCCCAAGTTTGCTAAGTTCAATCAAACTTAATTATGAACCACAAGGTTACCAGTTATTATTGAGCTAAGAGTTTATGAAAGAATAAACACTTCGGCAGAAGATTATGTTAATATGATTTTAGGCCATACATCATAGGCCTTGGAAAACTAGTATCCACTTAAAATGATCAAGTCAATGAAAATAAAATAATACTATGAATGAATCAAAATTGTTCCATAAACTTACCTTTCCTTGGTCCCACTCCTCTCATTTGGGTGTAGTGTATACCAGCTTGCGGGAGTGATATCTGGTGATAGATGGGTTGATTCATTTGCTGGCCATACTGGCCAGGTAAGACCTGGGGTGCTGGGCTAGGCTGGGAGGGAGGGCGAGGAGGGGTAGGTGTCTTCTGCGGCTGCATCCTCTGCTGCAGGGAGGTAATGATGTGTTTTTTTAACGTAAGAATGTGCTCTTCCTGAGACAAGATCATCTCTTGTTTTCAACACAACAAATGTGACATAGTCTGGCTTTGGATTTAAATTTGTTCTCATTTTTTTTTTACTGTGAAATATATTTTGGCACTATTCATCAGAGGTGGAAGATATTTTTTGATGACGAATAAACCAAATGACTTGAGACACTAAACACCACTGCCATCACCTTCAAACCTTCACATAAATAATTAAATCCAAACACAACTATGAATAAATGAAATAAAAAACACATACTTGTACAACTTTCGGAAATCTTAAGCACTTCATCTATTTTTTTAATGAAATAATCCGGTTTCTTTTGTAGCTGTAACTATCTCTTGAAATAACACAGAAAAAAATATGCAACAAAATAGCATCACTTACTGCAACTGGAACAAACGGTTTGGCCAATGGGTTGAATTCCTTTGCATTTGGATTTAGTGTTGACTTCTTGATCCTGTAATTTACAAGCATATAGATAAGACTTTGATACCAAGTAAAATCATTACACAATCATCATCAACAATCGATTTGAAAGAATATTTTTCTCTTTCAAATATCCACTCTCTCTCAGTATATTGCAAGTTTCATTAAACCCTTTCAGCTTCTAGCTTAAGATCTGTTATCGCGGAAATCCACAATCCAGAATTCTAGGGAAAATGTAATATATTCCAAACTTTGATAGTACTAACAATAGCAAGGGATTTTATAGCGCTTATCAGAATAATGTTTAACTTCCCAAAAGCAATTCGAGAGTTATTTAGTATACAAATGATGCATGCGCATGAGTTCATTATACGATCTATCCGCACTCGAGTTGAGGCTGTGTGTATCTATTGCAAGAAGCCGTTAGGCTGAGTGCGATACACACAGCATCAACGAGGGCGGATAGATCGTATAATGAACGAATGAAAACATGCAGCATTTGTTTTATACAACGAAACTCCTAGATCCTTGTTATTTGATGTAAAAATAATTAATTCAAGATTGTTTCGAGACAGTTTATGGCTGACAAATAAATCTCAAGTTTTAATAAGTCTCAATTTAGTGCGCACACATAAATATAGATATAGCAAGCGCACCTCTATCTATACCAATTTACGCATAGTGCTGCGCAAGAATAGGCCCATGTGTATACACGCAGTATTAAGCGCTCTAACCTCTACGCGCACAACTACGCGGCACTGAAAAATCGTTGGATAGTACTGGAAAATATTGCACGCTTTTTCATGAAAAAGCGTGCAATAGGCTCAGTAAATGAATCACACGTGACCGCGCATGACCAATCATTTGATTAGGATCTGGGAGTGAGTTGTATAAAATTTAATATCAAAACTTTAGCTCTAGCAGTCAGTGTCAGTGCAGAATGCACTGCAATCAATCCTGGCAGGTACCATTTAACACATGGGTAGAGAGAAACAACAATAGACATAATGCATTGTCTAAGGATGATGTACTCTTGAATAATACATCTACGCTTATATCATACATTGCATTTCTATGTATATTCTCTGTCTCATTATCATGTTTATTAAGCTATAAGTTGTTGATTTCATTTTATGTAAAGCATTTAGAAACTACATTTATGTTTTACATGTTAATTGCAATCGTTATTATTATAATTATACATCAAGGACATAGACTTACGCTTCTGCTTCTTTCTTCTCTTCTGCAGACAACGTTGGAGTTGTTACTTTTTCTGGTGTGGCAGTTGCAGCCACTGTTGAGGTGACAGGCCTCTGTGATGTGGCAACAACAGGGGCAACTGAGGAACTGGCAGGAGCAGGCGACGCAGGTTCACTTGATGCTGCTGATGATTGTGATGATGTTGGTGGTGCAGCAGCTACACCAGCGGCTTTGGGTAGTTGTTGTTGCTCTTGAGGTGGTTGGGTTGGTGTGCTAGATGTGGTAGCCCCCTGAGTGACGGTTTGTGCCGTGGGTGTTGCTGCCTTGTCCTTGTCTTGTAGCTGTTAAGAAATAAAAATGATTCAGCTGAAGACCTCGTGCTCCTATCTTTAGTTTTTTTGTACAATCAATTCGAGCCAACCTCTTCAGTCCATCATTTTAAAGATAAAGGCCAGTTCTGGTCATGCGATTGCATTGTGAAAGAAACGTTGTGGAATCAATCAGAAAAGGTTGATCATCTAGCATATAAGTATTGGTGTGTACTGCAAGGTTCTGGAATCATCAAAATGATAAGAAATTTGGCCCAGTCTTGGTAAAGTTACAAGCACTGTACACAGAAAGATGTATATGGGACTACGCGACCACGTGCGCGATATCTATTTGGTCCCAATAGATATAATAATTTACCAAATATATCAATTAGTAGGCGGTTTCCGACTTTCCGGCAAGATTTGTATCATCACGTATTAGTCAAAACATATTCTTTCACATGATTGGTAATGAGAGCTTCCATTTCATTTTTTTGAGAGAGGGGCATTTCCAAAACTGGTCTTTACCTTTAAAAGAACCATTTTTCTGGGATATCACTACCAGTGTATCATTAAAATATCTGCATTCTCTATGGATAAATATGACAAATATTGCACAAATTGTTTTATTATCAGTAATGTACAATACAATGGTCCTTTGATTACTCACCATAAAATTATCTTTAAACTCCTTCAAATGTTCTATCGTTTGCTCTGAAATAAAAAAATTGTAAGCAGAAGGAAACCATCAAATTATTGAATAGACAAATTCAAAGGGTGGTATTCCCGAAAGCGGACTAACTTAAGTCCATGGTTTAATCCTCCGACTAAGTATGGAATGCCAAGTGTACAATATGAATATATTTTTGAATGATTTAATCTGTCACTAAATTAAAATAAAATGTAATAACATAATTAATAAACAACAATATAACTATGAATTATTATGTTATCATGGTAATTTAGAGACATATCAAATTATTCAAAAATATATTCATATGGACACTTGGCATTCCATACTTAGTCGGAGGATTAAACCATGGACTACAGTTAGTCCGCTTTCGAGAATATCACCCAAAGCAACCAAACCCCTCTTTGGCTGTATATTTGTTAGATTAGTTAGTAACGCTGAAGATGTACATACGTGTATAAGAATGTCAATATATTTGTAGATTCCTATAACCCTTGTCTACGGTATGAAGAATGGTTAGAAAGTTATCACCTTCTTATTACCAATTTCTAAAATCAAATACATGTAATACTTTTAATATATTTGTTTGTTAAAGGTACTATGTCCCATTTGCAATACTTTTAATATATTTGTTTGTTAAAGGTACTATGTCCCATTTGCAGGCTAAAAAATGAAAAGGTTAAATTCTAACGGCATTTGAAAGACAATACTAATTTAGAACTTCCCTTAAAAAAGGGGGCTTGAAAATGTCTTTAAGTGGGAAAATAACGACTATTAGTTGTCGAATCGACTTAGGAGCTATAGAGCCAGTAAGTAATAGTCTGATTTTTCAGACCATTGTACCGAATGGTCGTACGTTTTATGCTGCGCAAAAATTCAATCAGTTGAATTTTGGCCATTACAAGAAGTGGGGTATTGATGTAGACAAATGCTCATGTACCCTTTACAGCTCATTTTATGTATGTTATTACCAAAGATGAAAAAGGCCAGTCAGTCACTCAATAGTGTCTGACAGTGAAGTCTAGCAAGTAAACGGGTTTCCTTGCATAATTTGAATATTAGGACACTGCTAACGTTTAAATTTCACAGATAGGACATACATGACATATTCATAATTCCTGCAAAGTTCTACAGAATTTGATGTTGGCTGCAAAAGGGACATAGTATCTTTAAGATGATTATGTGCTTTTTCTATTATCATCTGCAACTTTAGCCAAAGCAACTGAACGACAACAAAAATTATCATAGAAAATGCACATGGAAAGCATAAACCACTAGGATAGTGTGAGATCTACTACAGTCAAACCTGTCTATAGCGACCGCCCAAGGGAAACACAACAAGTGGTCTTTGTAGACAGGTTCCTTTAGTACATGTTTCAATGAGAAACCATTTTCAAGGGAAACAAAAAATGTGGTCTTTCTAGACAGGTGGTCTTTGTAGACAGGTAGGTGGTCACTAAAGCAGGTTTGACTGTATGAGCATACCTGTCAACCTTTCACAGCAAAAATTAGGAATCTCTCAAGGCAAAATTAGGAAAACAGTCTATTTTATATACTTTTCACAGAGAATATTTCAGAGAAAAAAGAGAGGAATCTAGGGTTCAAAACAGTAGCTCGAAGACCAAAAAATAGGTATGGTGGGTAGTTACGTAAGCCAGCCACTAGCCAGGTTTGCACAGCCATACTCAGAACTTTCAAAAAACGTATTTTAGCACAGCAAAACGTACAGACATATTTTCCACAAAAAAAACGTATTAATACGTAAAAAATGTACTACTTGGCAGCTCTGTATAATGTAAATATGGCTCACTTTTACTTGAATCGTTAATGCTGGCCCTAGGACCCCTGTCCATGGGTGGAATAATCCTCTGAGCCTGAGATACTTCTGGTGTCTTCTTATCTACATCTTGAGGTCCAGCCCCTGGCTTATCAACTGAAGTCACAATGGAAAAGGGGTAGTAGATATATTCATTAGTTTCCATACCAGTACACCATACCAAATTAGTACATCTTCTTATTGTAGTTCAGTTCAGTGTTTGAAAAAGCTTCAGTGAAGTGATAATCAATGCATTCTCGAAGAACATTCATTCTCGGATAGCAATACAAAATATGTGTAGAATCAACACGCCAGCTCTGTTGTATATTGAGAGTCACAATGAGAAAATTGGTGTAGCAAGAAATGGATGTTCAAAGAAATTTAGAAACAAAATCTTAATTACTGTATATTATTCCAGAATCAGCTACGAAGTCTGCATTTTTATAATATGACAAGAAGATTGATAATGCAGATATGCCAACCTTAAAGGGCAATCCAACCCTTCTAATAAGTTCATTTGAATGAAAGCATAAAAATCAGAGAAACAGAATGGCGAAAGTTTGAAATAAATCGGACCAACATTAAGAAAGTTATGAGTGTTTGAAATATGAGATGACTACAGCTGTGCGAATCTCAAATCAGCAATTTTGTCAGTGAATTGTGTCGTAGTGACGGATTACTCTCCCGTTTGTCGTGTATAAAAATATCTCTTATTTCTGTTTTTCTTCACCCTCGGGGCCCTACTAAAAATATATCATGGAGAGTAAATTATTACAGGTCCTCTAAAAAGAACAGACTATCCCCGAGTCATACATTTATGAAAAGTTGACATTTTGGTCCTTTTGTGTAATGGAGCAAATAGGAAAGTTGTACGCCACTACATCACATAGACATTATCAATTCAGCCAATTTGAAGAGCCCATACCTATGCTATAGTAATTGCAACTTTCAAACATGCGTACTTTCTCATTTTTTGTCCGATGTCATTCAAACTTTCATCAGTATGCTTCTCTGATTTTTCTGCTTTATTCGAGACAAGTTTGCTATCAAGGTTGGATTTTCCTTTAACATTCAGCTTTCAGGGAGCATCCCTGAAGATCAGGGAGGGTTGGCATCTCTGATACTGCAGTAGAGTTAGAAATAGTCCACCTGTCATATTATACTTGAAGAAGAGACAAAGTAAATCTGTGCCCTTCCTATGCTTTCTTTGAATTTTCCTACACAGAAAGATTTGCCCTATTGACTACTGAATTCTCTCATTGCCTGTAGGCTATAAATACAGGGGAGTGTTTCACAAAGACTAAGATCGACTTGAAGTTGGACTTAGGTATGGCAGGCCGCTCATGCCACTGTTTGCTCTCACCATTATGATCTTTAGATGATATGTTTTCCTTCAATAATGAATTATTACAAATTATAGATTCTGTAGATTTGTGACCATGATTTGTACGTCCCTTGAGAGACCAATGCCAGTAAATGGTGAGAGAAAACAGTGGCATGAACGGCCTGCCATATTTAAGTCCAACTTAAAGTCGATTGAGTCTTTGTAAAACACCCCCAGGATTTTGGTTTCAAATAACATATCCTTCAAAGCATCTTTCAGAATGGAAGGCACTCACTATTAGACTGCTTATCAGCTGCAGCGGCCGGTATCGACGACAACGACACTGGGGCTGGAACATTAGATTGCACTGGTGAGCGAATAATAGGATTGCCCATGTCAGGGACTGTCCGTCTCCCACTAGGGGGTATCCTCTGAGGGAGGGGTGGCTGCGTCACTGGTGACCTGAACAAGTCAAGAAGAGGATTAAAGTCACCCGTATAGAGAGAGAACTCTCAGATACAAACTACATGGTGATCCAAACATTTGATCAAGATGTTTTTTTTAACAAAGATGTACGATTACGGCTTCCTTTTCGGACAGATATTAGTTAGGTTTGGGGATAGGGTTACAAAAATTGATGGTGCAGGGTCGAGGTAAAGTGTTCAAAATTGACCAGTGCAACTGTTGCTTGAGTATGTATCTTAAAATGTATGCAAATGTAAAGCCAAATAATGACTACATGCCTTAAAAATCGTTAACATCAACTGCATCTGCTTCTTTAATTTGCATTGTGTAGAAAATGCTTAAGTAAATTGCAACAATCCTCACTTGTCCAAAATGAGTCAACTTCATGCTCTTGTTGACCAAGAGAGAAACAAAACTTCCCTCTCAACTGCTTAAATGGATCCAGACTACTCCTCCTCCCACCCGTCACCAACAGATTATCAAATCTACGTACCTTGGATTAGCGGCCATATGAGATTGTTGAGGTGATTGCCGCATCTGCATGGACATCTGCTGGTTCCTGTCAACATGGTGTCCATGAGGGGGTGTCTGTACCCTCTGCTGCGGGGAGGGTAAGTTGTGGGGCGACGTCTGGTTGGCATAGGGCTGCTGCTGGTGTGAGGGATGCAATTGAGGGGACTGCGCCCTGTTGCGGCCAGCCGCGCTGTTCAGGGGCAGTCCAGGAAGTGGGGTGGCCCGCTGGTGGTTCCGATGGTGACCTGGGGGTCCTCCGCTGCTGTTCGACGATGGGCCATCTTGCTTGTTTCTCAAGGCTGGAGGCACATACCTACCACTAAAAGAAGAACAAAAGAATTCTATGGTTCATACAAATAATTATGATCCATTTATCGATTTGTATTTAGAAGCAAAATAAGGAATAATCTGTCTCTAGACATTCTGAAAGTTTTGCAATGCCAGAAATACAATCTCTGTGAATGAGTGCATTAAACAAGTTTGAAAGGTTTCTGTGAACTACGTTTCTTAAACTAAAACCTGTCATATTGAAGGGAAAGGGAAAACATAAAATGCTTCCTGTACCGATGTGAATGGCAGAGAAACAAGATATTTCCACCAAAAATTAGAAAGATTCACTGAATAAATCAATAAAATCAAAATACATTAGCCAGTAAAATGTTAAGACCTGTGCATATATTGATTAGACTTTACATAAACTGTTGGTTGGGGACCTACATTTTGTATCCCAACATCCTGTCTTTCCCGTAGCCCGGTTTGTTGCAGAAACACCAGTGTATCTCCTTATTTTGTAACACAACACTCACGTATTAAGGCTCTCTGCATTACTGGAAGCACTAACAGGAGAAGGGGAAGAACTATGGCCAGACGGCTGGGAGTTCATCGGACGTACTACTGCACTAAATCGGTCTTCTTCCGTATGCTCTAATTCCTTGTTGGTTCGAACCATGTAATCACTGGAACCCTCAATCTTCTTGGCCAGACGATCAGCCCTCATAATCTTCCTCTGATAATCGTCTGTGTCTTTCATGTCTAGTGTAGTTCTGTATCCCAAAAAGAAATTCACCGTAAAACAGAATAGAAAAGAACAATTATACTTTTGGTGTTGGTACTTTAAAAGATAAAGTTGATTTCTGGTCATGCCATTGCATTGTGAAAGAAACAAATGTGGAATCGATCAGAAAAAGTTGATCATGTAGCATATAAGTATTGGTGTGTACCGCAAGGTTCTGGAATCATCAAAATGATAAGAAATTTGGCCCAGTCTTGGTAAAAATAACAAGCACTGTACACTGAAAGATGTATATGGGACTGCACAAACATGTGCCATTAAAATGAGGTCCTCATTTTTAAGCTGTTACATGTCATATTTAGAATATGAAGGCATTTGAAGAGCCATGCTTTTTAGGGAACATTTTTTTCTCTGATGTTCTTCTACACTTGCATAATAACAATGAAAACGCTTACAAATCATTTTTCACCTCTCCCAGAACTCGACCTTCTCTTTAAGCAGTCATGAGTGTATAAAGCTTCAGAGTGTAAGATCAGTAACTGGCAAATAAGAAAGGGAATAAGTATCACTCACGTGTAGTCGCCAAGATTGCTGTCATATGATGATTTGACACCCATTTGTTCATTCCTCCTAAACATGTCTTCTGCACTCCAACCATTAGCCTGAAAGATATACCGACGATGACAATCATTAGAAAATCGCTGTTCGTGTATAACAACTTGTGTGTGCTTTTCATGAAAAACAGCGAAACAAAAACATTTGAAACCTATGCATGGCAAACAGCAATAAGTACTATTTAAAGTGTAATTTTAAAGTTAGACTCTTAGCTTGTTAAAGGTACTACAGTGTATGTCCCATTTGCAGGCCAAAACTAGACGGAACTTCAACTGCGCGCAGTCGAAAATGATGCCTCCGCCATAGAGCAATTTTACAAACCAAAATGGAAGCAATTTTTAAAATTAAAGTTTGATGGTAATCCATCTGTTGGTTCTAATGATAACGCGATCACGAGCTATTTTGAGATACATAATGAGCCCTGTGACCTTTGACCTCGTGACCCCAAATCTAATCAGTTCATTGACTCTGCAAGATACATACATGACCCAAGTTTGGCGGTAATCCATCAATCGGTTCTTGAGATAACGTGATCACAAGCTATTTTGCATACATAATGAGCCCTGTGACCTTAGACCTTTGACCTCGTGACCCCAAAATCTAATCAGTTCATTGACTCTGCAAGATACATACATGGCCCAAGTTTGGCGGTAATCCATCAATCGGTTCTTGAGATAAAGTGATCACGAGCTATTTTTGCATACATAATGAGCCCTGTGACCTTTGACCTCGTGACCCCAAAATCTAATCAGTTCATTAGCTCTGCAAGATACATACATGACCCAAGTTTGGCGGTAATCCATCAATCGGTTCTTGAGATAACGTGATCACGAGCTATTTTTGCATACATAATGAGCCCTGTGACCTTTGACCTTTGACCTCGTGACCCCAAAATCTAATCAGTTCATTAGCTCTGCAAGATACATACATGACCCAAGTTTGGCGGTAATCCATCAATCGGTTCTTGAGATAACGCGATCACGAGCTATTTTGCATACATAATGGGCCGTGACCTTTGACCTTGGACCTCGTGACCCCAAAATCTAATCACTTCATTAGCTCTGCAAGATACATACATGAACCGAGTTTGGCGGTAATCCATCAATTGGTTCTTGAGATAACGCGATCACGAGAACGGGACGTACGTACGTACATGGTTTGTACGTACGCACGGACGGACAACCAGAAAATATAATGCCTCCTGCTACGTTGTAGCGGAGGCATAAAAAATGAAAAGATTAAAGATAAAGTTGAGTTCTGGTCATGTGATTGCATTTGGAAAGAAACAGTGATGAATCGATCAGAAAAGGTTGATCATCTAGCATAAAGTATTGGTGTGTACTGCAAGGTTCTGGAATCATCAAAATGATAAGAAATTTGGCCCAGTCTTGGTAAAGCTACAAGCACTGTACACAGAAAGATGTATATGGGACTACACGAACATATGGCATAAAAATCCGTCCCGATTTTTATGCTGTTACATGCCATATTTAGAATATTAGGGCATTTGAAGAGCCATGCTTTTCAGGGAACATTTTTAATCTGATGTTCTTCCACACTTGCATAATAACAATGATAATGCTCACAAATTATTGTTCACCTCTTCCCAGAACTCAACCTTCTCTTTAAATTCCAACAGCATTTGAAAGACAATACTAATTTAGAACTTCCCTAAAAAAAGGGGGGCTTGAAAATGTCTTTAAGTGGGAAAATAACGACTATTAGTTGTTGAATCGACTTAGGAGCTATAGAGCCAGTAAGTAATAGTCTGATTTTTCAGACCATTGTACTGAATGGTCATACGTTTTATGCTGCGCAAAGATTCAATCAGTTTAATTTTGGCGATTACAAGAAGTGGGTTATTGATGTAGACAAATGCTCATGTACCCTTTACAGCTCATTTTATGTATGTTATTACCAAAGATGAATAAAAGCCAGTCAGTCACTCAATAGTGTCTGACAGTGAAGTCTAGCAAGTAAACAGGTTTCCATGCATAATTTGAATATTAGGACACTGCTAACGTTTAAATGATATGTTTTTGAATATAATTTAATCTGTCACTAAATTAAAATAAAATGTAATAACATACAAGCCTTAGATTAAGCAGCCAGGAGCAAGGGGCAATTTATTTTTAAAAGTTGCCCCTTGGCCTTGCTCACGGGGATTTACCAGAGCAAGGGGCAATTTTCCAAAAACAGATAATCATAATGACAACCAATTAAAAAAGTTAAATAAGTTCAAAGATACAATGTTAATTTCATAATGGATCAATTTAATAAATAATAAAGTTTTTAATCTAAGTTAATGTGATCAACAGGAAAGATTGATTAAGAACATCAACTTGCACATTAAACAGTATTTTAAAGTAACTAAAATTATTGATGAGCAAATGAATAAATAAATCGTCAATTTCACGAACATCAAAGTCAAAAGGACTTTGCAAGTCTATCCCAAATCGAAATCGCACCTCACACACAAACCTTCCGCCACACTCTCGGCAGAACATGAACGGTCTGTTAACGGGACTCGAATGCTTCGCGGTGGGAAGCTGGCCGGCTAGCGTTTGCCAAAACACCGCTAGGTCGGCTGCTGGCAAAATGAAAGTAACTACGATCGAGAACATCGTAGGTGTTCTTAACTTGTCAATAAGAGAATTCTAAATTCTATTTGAGATGAAATAATAAACTAGACCTATAAACAAACCTTGACAGATCTCTAATGACTATTTGAATGCTTGTTTATTTCTCCATTTGACGATTTGTTTTCTTGATCCTTGAAACATTTGTAGGTGCGTACGTGCGTGCGCCACAGCACCATCTAGCTATTACATATCTAGCGATCGCGCGCATGAACGTACGTACGTGCGCTAGCCTATAGTAACAACAGGCGCATTTTCACTTCAAGCACTTGCGCCTCAAGAAATGCACACACTAAATACGAAGCTAGTAGAGAGCTCGTGCGCAGCAATTGTTTGGTGATTCGTGTATTTTTTCTGTCCTAATATTTTATGGGCGCATTTTCACGGAAAACACTTGCGCCTTGCCGTCTAGTTTTAGATGATTATGGGCGCAATTGGTGGTTTTATGAGCGCAAATTTGCGCCCTGCGCCCGCTTAATCGAAGGCTTGATAACATAATTAATAAACAACAATATAACTATGAAATAATTATGTTACCATGGTAATTTAGGGACATATCAAATTATTCAAAAATGTATTCATATGGACACTTGGCATTCCATACTTAGTCGGAGGATTAAACAATGGACAAAACTTAGTCCGCTTTCGAGAATACCACCTTTTGTGGTGCGGGGGGAGGGGAGGGGGAGTTCTTTTTTATTCAGTACAACAATAATGTTTGAGGGAACAATTCAGACACTTGTAAGCAGCAAGTCCTGATAGGATATGGGTTTCCAAACTCACACTTCCTGATGAGAGAGGGTCTTCTCCTCCTAGACTTATATCGGTTAGATTGCCATCAGTTTCAAAGGCCTCGAGCTCCCGTTCTGAAACCTGTCCATTCTGCTTCCTTGCTGATATCTCTGCATCAGTCTGGAAAGCGTCAGCTGTCATGTGAGAAATGAGAGAGAGAGAGAAGGGGGAGGTGGGAAACAGAGGGAGAGAAGAGGGAGAGATAGAGAGAGTGCATTTCGTGTTATCATGCATTTAATTTACTATACAACTTCATTGCTAGTGTTAAAAACTGTAAATAATTATAATAGTATTGTAACACTTTTAAAGCCCCACTGCAATACTTGTAACTACTTGCTCCCTCTATATAGAAATCAATGCCTAAGCGGTGCCCGTTGGTCCCCCATGATCCTCTTTTTCTTATGTTAATTGAGAGCTGAGTTGATGAGATAACCACCTGTCAGTGACCACGCTGGGAGGTCTAATCTCTCCTGGCCAAACTAGTGCAGACAGGCTTTAAAACATACTTGTAAGTCAATATGTACAATTCACAAATGAAATATGAGCATGGTAATATAAGTTGCAAGACTTTTGTCACTTCAACCTCATCTCAAAATGTTACCACTTGCACAAAGTTAATGCATAAACTTTTTAATGACATACTGACAAGACAAATCTGTCATTTTTTTATTATAAAGCATTGTTATAGAATTCAAGTACAATCCCCTAGATACGATACATGTAGTCTATGATTACAGTTTATTCATAGCATGGTACAAATATGATTTTTATTATTCTGATAAATACTATAAATAATGAAAGAGAAACACAAACTCTTCCACTATTAAACACTGATTATCTCTCTTAATTATTTCAGTATTTCTTACATTCATTGAAGGGCAAGTAAAAGAACTTTTCCCACTTTTACCAAATTAAGGGGTCCCTGGCAGGGGTTAAGGGTCAGGGTTAGGGTTACGGTAAGGTTTATAAAACTAATTTTAATACTTTAAATTTTAAATTAAAAAAAAAACGGACTTGAAATTCGAAAGCCGATCGGCGGAGACATCTCATTCCTGTACATGTATGGAAAATGATGACATTTATAAGCAATACAGAATAAAAGTCATGATGCCCCTCTCTCTCTCTCTCTCTCTCTCTCTCTCTCTTGGATGATAAAGTAACTAACCTCCTCTACTTGCGTATTCCATGTCAACATCTTTAATGTTGATGCACACAATGCTGGAGGATTTGAAGAGCATTTTGTCAGTGACTTGATCAATAGTTGGAACCACGGTGTTATCGCTAGAATCAACAGGATGGGCCAGGCGCAGCTCAACTTCACCCTGAAAGAAACATTAATCATTAATCATTAAACATTACTCTACATTTGCCATTCTCCACACAAGGTGTTAAATGGGTACCTGGTAGGACGTGAGCGTTAATGTGGTTGGTTTGGCACGCATGCGCTTGTAAAATGGCACCTGGGTGAAATATTACCCAGGGAGCGGAGCATGTGCACTATTTAAGTGCGAATTAGCAATTGAATCCAGTGACCAGAGTTATAATAATACAATTAAATGACAAACAACAAAATAATTTACATTCAGTTATTGAAATAATGCGTCTTTAAGTTCTTCTTAAAGGAGTTATTCGAAGTGGAAGTGCAGACAACAGAAGGGAGGGTGTTCCATATTTTGGGGCCATAATGAGAGAAACTACACTGCCCTAATTTTGAGTTGATGCAAGGTAATTGGAGGAGTGTAAGATCATTTGAATAATGGATTTGATATTGTGATCTGAATTTATTATTGTGATCTGGTTTGTGTGTTCACAAGAATGGATAGATGATTTGGTGCATAGTTATTCAGAAATTTACAAACTATTAGCAAAATAGATTATGGGTAACCAGTGAGTGCAATTGTCTGAGCAAGGGAGATGCAGATTCTTGTCTCCCTCTGCCAAGAGCTACACGGGCAGCATGATTTTGGACACTCTGAAGACTATTACCGTATTTGCCGGCGATAAGGCCGCACCGCCGCATAGGCCGCACCCCCGATTTTGACATTTCAAAGCAAAAAAAAAAAAAAAAAAAAAAAATGGAAGGAAAAAAACCAAACAGACCAAACAAAATTATCGTAAATTTCTTGTAGAAAACTATTTTTTCTACAAACTGATACCAAATTCATCAATATTTTTATAAAATTTCAGTAAAAAAAACAAGTTTACTTCAAACTTGATCGATATTTAGCAAATCTTCATTGATTTTGAAGTTAGTACTGTATCGCAGGCAGTTTTGGTATCCTATTTATACCCCTACCTACGAAATTGCGTGAAATGGATACTAAGAAAATAGTGAGAAAACAGACTTCGTCCGTAACGGTCCCTTCTTTTAGTTTTAGCAATCTAGATCTACCGGTAGAATTTGTTAAAAATAGGTAAGGAAGTTTATTCACAAGATCGACAAAACTTCATGTCAACAATGCAACATGAAATAGTCGGTAAGATGTGTGGAGTTAATCTAGAAATGTCCTGTACCATTACTGGTATAGATCTAGTCAATGTACCGTTGGGAGTCCCATATGTACAAAATTATGTGGGTGTTTTGACAGCTGATTTTTTACTGTTGTTGCGGATAGGCCGCACCCAGACTTTTCGATATTTTCGGAAGAGAAAATACTGCGGCCTTTACGCCGGCAAATACGGTAATATTGGTCACATTTGCCTTTGCAAAAAAGAAATTTGCATTGATCTACCCGACTTAGGATTACAGATTGTACAACATGTTCGCTTGAAGTCAGATATTTCTTAATCCTAGAAATATTGTATACGTGAAAGTTAAGCGTTCGACTCAAAGCAGTAATTTGTTGGGACATAGACATAAACGATTCAAGAAAAACCCAACTCTTAGAGCATTTTTTTTTTTAAACATTGGCCGAAACTCCACTGGTTTTTGCAGTGTAAATGCTCACTCTTAAAACACAAGTAACTTATTCAGGTTTTTGGTCCTGTGACTCTCTTTGCGTCCGGGCTAATGCATGCAAAGAAGTGACAAGTGGCGCATCCGCACAACTCAACAGAATTAACAAACACTGACGTTTTTTTCAATGGATTTTTCCAATGGTGTAAATGGTAGTTCCAAAAGAAGACATTGGTTTTCAATTTGGTTTCTCTGCAGTGTAAATGGGCCTAGTGACAGTTCTCATGTCAAAATCCTACAATTAGAAATGACCTTTGAACAGTGATCTTGATCTTCTATTATCTTGACACTCTTTGGCCCTTGGGGTTAATAGGAATAAGGTCATTGACCTTGAACTTACCTGCGGGGAGAATGTAGACAGGATTCCCTCAAACTTTTACCATTCTTGACCTGAAGCTCTGCTGTACAGCCCTGAAAGAAAGAAAGAAAATAAGAGAGAAAGGAAGAAAGACCAAATGAAAGAAAGAAATAAAGAAAGGAAGAAAAGAAGAAAAAAGAAAGAATGGGAGATACAACAACACAAACAAACAAATAAAGAAAGCAAGCAAGAGAGAGAAAGAAATGATTAAGAGAGAGAAAAAGAAAAAAAGGAATCAATATGATACACAGATGGAAGTATTCTCTTCAAGAGGGCAAACTAAAGGTATTAATGAAGCACCACCATCACTTTGGCAGTGATTATTCTAAAATGGACAAAGTGGGACTTCTCCATGTTTAAAAGATCTGTGGATATTTGGGGGTCATTTGTACATATGCCATCCTAAGTGGTGTATTGAAATCAGCTGTCATTCACCATCACATAATAGGATAGCTGCCAAGACAGGCACATGTATATGTAATTACAATCCTATCGTTGTGGATGATCTGGTTCAGGCTAAAGGATGTGACCTCTACCAAGGTTGCCAAGTACAGTGAAACATGTCTTAGAGGCCACCCTCCATAAAGGCCACCTGTATATAGTGGTCACATACATGTACATTGTCTACCTTGAGAAAGAGATATATGCATTGTAAAACCTGTCTAGAAAGGCCACCTGTCTACCATGGCCAGTTTTCCTGTTTCCCTTGGATGGCCTTAAAGATAAAGACCAGTTCTGGTCATGCGATTGCATTGTGAAAGAAACGTTGTGGAATCGATCAGAAAAGGTTGATCATCTAGCATATAAGTATTGGTGTGTACTGCAAGGTTCTGGAATCATCAAAATGATAAGAAATTTGGCCCAGTCTTGGTAAAGTTACAAGCACTGTACACAGAAAGATGTATATGGGACTACGCGACCATATCTATTTGGTCCCAATAGATATAATAATTTACCAAATATATCAATTGTAGGCGGTTTCCGACTTTCCCGGCAAAATTTGTATCATCACGTATTAGTCAAAACATATTCTTTCACATGATTGGTAATGAGAGCTTCCATTTCATTTTTTTGAGAGGGGCGTTTCCAAAACTGGTCTATACCTTTAATAGACAGATTTGACTATGTTACAAATCAATTTGCATATACCGGTACATGTAATGTATATATTGTCCCATGGCAACTGAAATTGTCAGTTGGGCTTATTCATCACTTGCCCCTGTATGAATTTAAAGATGGGGCAAGTGAATTTAGTACCCCCAGCAAACAAGACTTACATGTTCATGTACCTCTATTTGGGCAAGTAGAAACAAAAATACTTTGAAACACCATACAATGTACCTCTATATTGACAAACTTTTAGAAATTCAAAATCTTGTACACAAATGTGCACTTATCATTTATAAGACCTAGAGGGAGCTAGAGGATCCAATAATACAGGACAGGTATCCTCTTATCAAATTGGAAAACCCTCTGGTAATGATTATAGTAAATGTTTTTTTTTTAATCAATCATACTTACTTTTGCCACACTGGCCACATGGACAAAGTGTTGGTTGGCATATAAGCCTTGCAGACTCTGAAAAGAAACCAGTGAATATTTTTAAATTAGCAATTACATGCAGCCAATACATTACTCTCAACTTATTGTTACTCATTAACATACATGTATTACATTGCACTGGATTTCTTGAATGTATCACAAAAACTTGTTTTACTACTGTCTCATAAATACTTCTCAAAATACGGGCCAACTAATAATTAACCTCCATTGATAAATTTGACACATAGAATTCATTTTCCATTAAATCTTCTGTCTTCCTTTCTGTCTTATGCCAGCCACTTCTAGATCCCACGCCTTAGCTACACATGTAAATCCACTTCTCTTCACCTATTCCACCACAGTTCTTCCAGAATTAACCTTTCCATGAGCTCACTTGTCTGATTATCTATTGGACAGTTCACACCACACATCTTCCGTATCATGGCTCTTTCTGTTCTCCTTAAAGGCATCGTTTAACAATGTTAAATCTGAGATGCATGGCCCTACGTGTTATCAGTGTCTGTGATACATGTATGGTATAATATTGAAGCCCTAAAAAAAAATGCGCTTCAAAATGATCATGAAGTGGCTCAAAAAAGTAAAATCTTTGAGTCACCGGTTTTACCATAATCATTTTCCCCAATAGACTGTAGTGTTATAAAAACCGTTAGGAAAACGAAAAATGAAATTTCGATTTTCCAATCATAAACATCTTGATAATCACACAGGCGATCGGCTTGTAAAAGTCATGGGATTCCTGACTGACCTAATGGTTTATAATTATCATTGCAGCATGAGCTAAATCCAGGATTTTGTTTCAGAATCTGAGGTAATGTTACTGAGTCACTTTAAGATACCTTCTTCTACTGTCTTCACATTCCCAGTTTCTGAACCATAAACCATCACTGTTTTAAAGGTATAGACCAGTTCTGGTCATGTGATTGCATTGTGAAAGAAACGTTGTGGAATCGATCAAAAAAGGTTGATCATCTAGCATATACATGTACATTTGTGTAAGTATTGGTGTGTACTGCAAGGTTCTGGAATCATCAAAATGATAAGAAATTTGGCCCAGTCTTGGTAAAGTTACAAGCACTGTACACAGAAAGATGTATATGGGACTATATACATGTACGCGATCGCAATATCTATCCGGTATTATCTATACTAATTTACCAAATATATCAATTAGTAGGCGGTTTCCCGGCAAAATTTGTATCATCACGTATTAGTCAAAACACATTCTTTCACATGACTGGTAATAAGAGCTTCCATTTCATTTTTTTGAAATGGGGGTGTTTCCAAAACTGGTCTTTATCTTTAACACCAAGTCAGAACATGCAACAGAAATACATGTACTGCCAATATTCTTACCTTTAGAGATGTGGTAGGAGGGGATGCATTCTGCGGAACAGAAGTCCTGCCAGACCCCCGGCTTGCCCTGAATATACACACAGGCAAAAACAATATTATAAATAGAACAAAAGAACAAAAAGTACACATGGAGATAAAGACTTTTACCACCTGGAAAGTATGTAAGTCAGAAGATAAGAAAATTGAATCAGAAAAAATTGACCTCTTCAAGTCTTGAGAAGATTTGGTTTAACTGTATTTTCTATAAATCTTTAGATAGCTCATACAGTAATTTGTACAGTCATAGGGTGTATTGGTCATCATCAAAGTAGAGAATAGAAAATTAATATACATATACAATGTATATGTAAAGGGTCACTAACAAACTTTGTTCAACAACAAGAATACAGGAAATATAATGACAAAAAATATTTATATTTATCACATGAAATTAAATAGATACTGGTATGTGCTTTTAAGTTTCAAGGAAAATTCAACCATGACAACAAATTTCTCTGAAGGTCTTCATAGGGAGCATAAAAGTGAGGGAAGGGGGGGGGGGAATATTTGTGAAAATTCAAACAAAATCAGATTTGCAATTTTTGTTAAAGTTGTTGATTGTCTTGTTATACTTGTTATCCACATGAAGAGGACGACTCTCATTTGCTCTTACATACAAAATGGCAAGAATAAAATTCTTGTAAATCCAGTAGTACCAAGGAGAAATATTGACAAAATTAAAAGGACAATTTACAACGAGTCATAGATCTATAAAAGAACAGCAGTCATGAAGTTGGCAACATGGAGTCTTTTGCAGACCTTGTTAGAGAAATGGGAATTAATTATCTTGCAACATTACAGATCTTCATGTAAGGCGAATGTAAGGTGAATGGAAGGCGAATGGAAGAAGAATCCCAAATATGATCACAGTCAAATGACCAATTGGACACAAATTGTGATTTACTGAAGATCTAGGCATCTACATGTACATGCACATACATGTAGTTTAGATTAAGTGATATCCTTGTTCAAACATTCATAACTTACTTATTAGAGCTAGATCTACATCCATTTTGTTTTCAAATGCGATTAACATTACAGAAATGCTGACGTCTGGTGAGAGTTTGGAAGCAAACGCAAATACATGCGGCGTACGCAAAAATGCATGTTTTTACGTTTATTTATTTTATTTCATTTCATTTCCTGATACATAAAGGAGTATAACATTAACAAAGAATACAAGAAAAGCAGTACAATAATAATACAATAACAAAAGAAAAAAAATCAACCAATGCCTGAGGATATCTGTAGTTTCTTGTAGAAGGCTCTCTTAATCAGTTGATGAATCTGTTGCCAATCTGATGCTGACTTTACAATAAAAGCGATTAGTTTAGTGTACTAAGGCACACGTACACAGTTCGCTGAATTAAGCGAACCCCCTGCACGCACCATTTAATACTAATCACTCCTGTTGTAAAGTAAGTATTCGAGTTGCCAACATTAAAAACATGCATTTTCCCATACACAGCATGTATTTGCTTTTTAAGCCAAAGCAACATCGCAAACTCTCGCAAGAGGTCGCGTTTTTGTCATGTCAATTGCATATTAGTTCATCATCATCAGGAACATGTGGATATAGTAATAGGGTGTCTGATCGCGCACTCAATTTTGTGTGCTAAAATCCTTCCCATAGAGATTGCACGCATCCCCTATGCAGTCTACGTGCATTGCGCGCTCACGCAAAATTGGTCAATGTTTTTATTACCAAATTGAGATTCAAACCTTTATTGCTCGTTATCATGAAGGTGATACTCAATTAATGAGGTGTCATATGAAAGAGCATTTTTTTCTCCATATTCCCCAAAGGGGCTCATTTCGGAACTCTAAAAATATCTCGATCAAAACAGCGCTTTAAACATCGTTTCCATCGTAGCTCCAATATTTACCACTTTCCTGAAGTGAGCCCCCGATGCTTATGTAGGGCTAGACGTAAGAATAATATCCATGCGCTTATTTTTTCGCTAGCCCCAAGGCAGTAACAAAAATACAAGGGGGCTCGGGGCGAATTAACCCCCTCAATGCTAAAAAGAGCCACCCGAAAATCATAAAAGAGCCGAAAAAATTTGCATAGAGTTCAATGCAAAACAAATTAGAGAGTGTTATTTTCATGCAAGCAAGCTTGAAAAGTAAAGTATTTTTTTCCCTGCCCCAAGGGATCACAAGCGATAACAGTTTGAAAATACCCTTCCCCCCAATTTTTGGATCAGCTAAATAGGGAGGCGTGAGCTCCGCTCAGCCCAAACCCATGATGACAAGTGACAACGCGTAAAATCTGCACATGCATATGCATTCGGACCGCATATGTGCGTTTGCGAATTGGCGAATGGACCTGCACATGGAAGACAGTGGAGGTGGAGCTTGCGATCGCGCTCAAGTTGTGCATGCAGCTAAGCAACACGCGTACACTTATGCTTGCATACAGCTATTTAGCTATAATTAGCAAAACAAAATAACTCTGCGTGTACGTCTTTTTCATCTATTCTGACAAAAATTGGATGAATATTTCCTAGATTTTGGGGGGCTGTATCTTTTGATAGAAACATCAGTGAGTCTTGAAATTTGAAATGTATTATTCTGATTAAATTATTTTTCAATTATCCAAGTATCCAACCATAATGGTGAATAACAAACCAAAAGGGAAAATTCAAAAATCGTTCAGACACCCTAATAGGAAGCAAAGCATTTTCACTCCAATAACAAATTTCCGCATTTTTTGTTAAATTCTTGACCAAATTCAAATTGCTTTGTACAAGTACTAGTAGAAAGGGGAGTCCACGATCCACTAGCCAACTCCAAAGGAACATTAGTTTGCAAGTTTCTTCGGGTGCGGCAATGGGTAATAACTAGAACGCATTTTATGTTTTGTTTACATCACTCTTCACGCAGGGGTATGGGTGCCAAGTATTGAAGTAAGGTTAGGTGATATCAATATCATGTTTCATATCATCACTAGCCTAATTATCACCTAGCCCTTAAGTCTAGTAAATTGCATATACTGTACATTGTATATTGCAAGCTAATTTTCATCAGGAAGGCAAGCAAAGTCTTCGTCTTCCGAGGATTTATCGCTCATAACGTGACAGTCTCTGTACAAAGTGAATGTAAACTAAAAGTCAATGTAAAATGCATCAAGAAAATCATTGGGGAACCCGTTTTCAGAAATCAGAAACGCCATCGAAAATGCGGACGATGACCTTTATTTATGCGGACACATCTGTCCGCGTTTGAAGACGATCCTTGTTAGTGCGGACGTTCCTAGGCTTATTCTTGGACCATCGCCCCTACTGTCGATGAATGAATACGTGTGACCCAATGTCCAATGAAGCTACAAATGTGCGTATCGAATGGTGGTTCCTATTTCATGATAATCATAATGCCAATGGCTAATGACTAATGTGTGCCAAGATCATTCAGGTTGGTGCATATTAAAAGTAGAATTGTGTGAGAAGGCACCCCCCCCCCACCCCGCCCCCGGGCAATGGATCCACCAACGATCGTCTCCGTGGCCCTGCTTTATTAAACACACACCCTCATCATGCTCCCCGGTGGCGTACCGAGGCCCACATGTACATATGAGCTTATGCATGCTCATGCTCACTGCTATCTGTAGTGTCTTCATGAATTTTCAGTCTCGCTCACATTGACTTACAAGTACAACGATCTGTTTACAAACAATCAGCGTGGCTAGAACCTTATTTTAACAAAGCAATAATAGTCGAATTCAGTTTCATCTCCTTGCAAATTTAACAAAGATCATTACAGTGTTTTACTTGTATCGTCCAAATACACACTAATCGCAATTTTTAACGTTTTACTGACCTGCCGGTGCTCGCTTTAGCGACTCGATCTCGGGTAGGTCGCCTATTCATGGACATGGTGATATACCGGTAATCTAGCGCACGTACGCGGCTCTAATCTTTCAAGAGAAGGTATGATTCCGGAGAAACAAACGAAATCAGTCCCTCATATCGACAATTTTCCAATTGGTCAGGTGATATTGTTTACAATCCAACAATAATATTCCCAAAAGGATGAAGAGTCGACGTATAATATAGAAAATTGCCCTGAATTTCAGGTTCCACTGCGTGAAAGTTACTACGGCAGCTGGCGCACTAATTTCAAGTAGGATCGGGGACACCAGTGTAAAATTAAATATAAAAAATATTCTTTATAACAAATAATATACCTTACAATTATATTCATTAAAGTGCAACGTACTAAAAATGTCAAGTATGATTTGAATTCGAATTCATATTATCATTAAAACAGAGCACAATAGATGTAAAATAGAACTATATTTCATAAGCGCACGTATTACAATCGTATATTGTAATACGTCTCGGCGCGCAGTCAGACATATCAGTAGGGGGTAACCCTGACCTATTTTAGAAAAGGGTACCCGGGTTTATTGAATTCGTTGCAGCCAATGCTGCGTGGCCCGAAAAACTTGTGCCAACATGGGGTCTTTCAGTCTTTCAGATATAGCATCTATTTTTACCCCCCTCCGTTCCCATTCTATAATTTGCAAAACAACAAATAAGAAAGGAGATGAAAATTGTTATTAAAATGTGAAAAATAACATAGACAGCTTAACAAATTATTCATTTGGAATATTGGAGCCCCCTCCTAGCCAAAAGATAATGTAAGGCCTAGTGATAACGGGAAGTATGCAAGCAATGTCTTGTTCTTTACCTTTGATGGGATCCTATATATCTAGCAACATTATGAATTGAAATTATTACGGGTGCAAGAGTGGCATCTAGTTCTGCAATGGGGGAGGGGTCAGCCTGACTTTTGGAAGTGGGGCATATTCCGTCACTTTTAGGCCTACTCTCATTCTTCTTCATCAAGTTCACCATATAAATTCATCATTTGAAAAGTATAACAACATAATTATACATCGGGGTAAACATGTAAAGGCAAACAGAGACTAACAAAACGAAGAGTACCTTAATAAGACCCTACATAAACCTTATATTTTCGAGGAAAAATAATGACGGAGACCAAAATCTCCTCACCCCACCCTTTCTGGTGTACCAGCCTCCCGCTAGAATTCGAAATCGCCACCCCCATCTCCAGAGGTGGACTTAAAGGGTAAGTCCACTCCAAAAATAACTTACTTTCAATAAAAGCAGAAAAATCAGACAAACCAATCAAAAAGAGTTTGAGCAAAATCTGATAACTAATAAGAAAGTTATGAATTTTTGAAAAAGTATGTAAAACTATGGAACAATGAGAATCACAACACGAATTGCCAAGATGGTTATCAGTTTGTGACGTCATGTCCTCACAACTTATCAATTGCTTTATATAGTTTAATCCCATTAATTTCCCTTTTTATCCCCCAAAACTTGATTTCCCAATGCCTTTGCCCAGGTTATATGATTTGTGGGGTTCGAGAGTGAACACGTAATGCATATACCATGGTGAAAGCCCCCAAATAATTATGATTAATATTATTAAGTACCCATCACGTACGCTCCTGGCGGTGGTGGTGGTGGTGGTTTTGGTGGCGGCGGAGGTGCAGTGGTGGTGTGGTGTGGTGGTAGTGGGGGTGTTGGTGGTGGTGGTGGCAACGATGATGGTGGTATAGTGGCGGTGGTCGTGGTGGTGGTGGTGGTGGTGGTGGTGGTGATGGAGGTGGTGTGGTGGTGGTGGTGGCGGCGGCGGTAGTGGTGGTGGTGGCGGCGGCGCCGTGGTGGTGGTAGTGGTGGTGGTGATGGAGGTGGTGTGGTGGTGGTGGTGGCGGCGGCGTTAGTGGTGGTGGTGGCGGCGGCGCCGTGGTGGTGGCGGTGGTGGTAAGATGATGGTGGTAGTGGTGCTGGTGCTGGTGGTTATGGTGGTGCTGGTGGTGGTGATGGTAGTGGTGGTGATGATGATGATTATGAAAATGAAGATTAACGCTTAATTATTTAACGAGCTTTCTCTCATCACTATTATATTCCTCTCCTCTCTTTCTCTCTCTCTCTCTCTCTCTCTCTGTCTGTCTTTGACACTACAAGTTTTCTTCTGATCTTTAATTCTTCTTTGCCAGTTCTATTTTTACCAGCAAACTCATCATAATGAGGGTACAGTTTAAAGCATAACAAAATGTCATCATCAATCATCATTCTTCTCCTTCTTTTTTTCTTCTTCTTCTCCTTCTACTTTTTCTTCGTCTACTTTAATTTTCATCTCAGATTCTCTCTCTCCCTCTCTCTCTCTCTCTCTCTCTCTCGGACCGTCTTCAATCTTTTTCCCTCTGATTTTTTTTCTTATAGCTCATACTTTTCTCAAAATATTTAATCTCCTACTCTCTATACCCGGCCCCCATTCACTCTCACTCTCACTTCCTACACGGTATGTTCCGTGGACCTGAGGGGGTTGGGCAAAAAATCAAAGCCAATTGTGATACCTGTATTTCAGCACAGCAAGAAAATAACCTTATTTGTGTGGAAAGGGTGGAGCGCAATTAATGGGTCGCAAAATTGGGGAAAAAAAGTATATAGTTGAGCAATTCAGCTACATGTAGGCAAGGTAATCGAATTAAGGTCAAGATTTCTGTCTGATGTTGAACCTTTGTAAATGCCATTTTCTAGTATTTCTACATCATATTTATGGGCGCTATATGTGCAGGTGCAGGCGGGGATACACGGGGGCCCGACGGGCCCGCCCTCCCCCCCCCCCTCAAAAAAAGGAAAGGAAAGGAAAGGAAGGGAAAAGGGAAGAAAGAAGGGCTAAAAACACGAGTTAGAAGTGGACCCAGGGCCCTCACTTATCCGTATATAGGCCAAGGCCCCGCGGTTCAGCTATAGACATGCTCCGAGCTTTGGGTCGTTTTCAGGTCAAAACTAGCCCTTGTAAATTGGAAAATCGTGCCGGTCGATTTTCGAGTGGGGGGGGGGTGTGAGCACAATTTTTTTGTTTGCCTCCGGAAATTGGGTGTTTTTACCTGTTTTTTCTAGGAGGGCCCGGGCCCCCCCCCTGGATCCGCCACTGGCCTACCGGTGCCAGTGTCCTAAAGACTTTTTGTTCAGCCGGCGCGCGTACTATAGTCCCGCTTCTTGCGGTTTACAGTCTTTTCCTCCTATCATAAATTTATGCTGGAAAAAGTCACAGATTTTAAATGATATCCTGGCAAAATGTATACACCAAATCGCACGAATTGAGTTTACAAATTCGGTTTTCTTCAGCTTCTTACGGGGGGCATATCCCCCTCAGACTTCCCTGTCTGCGCAAGCGCGGAACGCGGCGCTAAATATTTTCTCACAAATTGGGCCCCCCTCGCCGCCGGCTGGATCCGCCCCTGCGTAGGTGAACATTATATTGGGAGTAAAGCGCCAAGACTATTTTTTTAATTAATCATCGGAACCCTTGATCATAACATGATGATTTTGTTCATGGTTGAAACATCATTCTCTCACACGTTGAAAGAAATAATACTACTTACTTATGGGTGTCGATCACGGGGGGGGGGGGATATTCCCCCAGCCCGCATATTTCAGGTGGGGGGATGGCCTGTACAATCATCCCCCCCAATAATTCACCATCAATATACACATTTTGCTATCTCATTTTCATAATACATACATATATAAATAGAAAACAAAGTAAATGAGACAACCGTATATGAGACAAGAATAAATTGAATTCTCGCTCATACGGCTTCATCAGGAATGGATGAATTTATTCAATTTATTCAATCAACAGCATCATAGAAATGCAGCGCGCCAAATGCAGAGCCGCAGCGTTAAAAAGCAACGAGCTAAATGTTAAGCGCGAAGCGCATAAGTGCAAAAAAGAAGTAGAGGATGGGAGAGAGAGATAATGAGAGACAGAGAGGATAATAACCCAGGTAGCAAGCCCATGTGGGACCCACATGGGTCCCATATTCTCCGAAACATGGGCCCCATATGGAAAACCATCTGGGGCCCTAAGGCATCTGCACCCAAGAAGCATATGGGACCCATATGGGTAAACCCATATAAGACAGATGGGACCCAGATGGGACCCATACCAAACTGGGCCCAAATGACTATGCCCAGCTTAATCCCATCTGGTACCCATATTGGTTAACCCAGGTATATCCCATGTGGGTTAACCCTGATTTTCCCCATGTGTTACCCATATTGGCATATTCTACCCATATGTGTACGCCTAGCCTATCCGATAGGCGTCGGGCTTTATGGCAAGTATACTAATCGCGTTATGGAGACTGACATCGGCCCCGATGTCTGTCTCCATAACGCGATATTACTGCCATAAAGCCCGACATATCTAGGCTAGTACAGCTCATTCCCATATGGGACCCATAAGGGCTGGCCCAGATAGATCCCATATGGGTTACTAAATATTGGCCCCATATGGGATACATTATATGGGTTCCATTTAATAGCCCAGATGGCACAAGTGACCCAGATCATCCCCATATGGGCCCCATATGGGCTTGCTACCTGGGAAAAGGGGAAAAGGGAAGAAACGGGCAGAAGAAAAAAGGAAGGGGAATCGGAGAAAAGGAAGAAAAATAAAAGAAAGAGGGGCATATATATTCCAGCATTTCCTTCAGGGAACTGATGTGAATGGGCGATGAAAAAAGAAGTTGACTTTAAAGTAACCTACAAATATTGCTCATGTTTATTTCTTACAATGTAAAAATTACTTTACGGGATCCCCCTCCCTAAAAAGCTTAGGCATGGGTGATGGTGGGTATGAGGTTAATGCATGATCAGGAATTATAGTAGTTAAGTGGATGGAAAAGAAGTGAGAAACAAGCTGAAGAGAAAGACGGTTTTGTCCAAATGGCAGCATGTAGGAGACGAAACTTTTAGTTTGTTCCCTGATTCATACTCAGTATCTATCAGATTTCATCCATTTCTTTGTTTATTTATATCTCTATATGTAAAACATTTGAAGAGCTTTTTTCCGAAAGGAGCAAAATCTTTTGATAGCAAATGGAGATAATGATATACATTTTCCTCTATTTACCTTGAACAAAATTATTAACCTAAATTACGAGAGAAATTATGAACACATGCATCTTTTACTAACAATTTTCCATAGACACCTGAACAAAATCGGATAAACAAAGAGTTCTTTCTTAAGTTACACACATGGATCTAGTGCCTCTTGAAAATAAGCTCTTTGTATGTACATAAACAAGCAATACAACAGAATACTCCAGTTCGATATTTTGGAGAAAGATTATTATGTCACAACTTATTTTTGTTTTATTGAAAAGCTGATGTAGGCCTATGTATTGTATTCAAACGTAACAGGCATTAGATAGTTAAGGTGTTTTTGAAGGTTAGAATGTTATTAAGTTTGAAGTTTTGTTTATAACACCCTTCCAATAATAATGCACCTTCTAAGACTGGTTATAGTTTTTGGAAAAAAATAGTGCTCTGGTCAGGGCCTTAGGGGAATATTATGCTTATATTTTAGAGCGTATCTGGTATGATAAGTATATCTGGGTGAAGAAGGAGATAATGGAAGTTTGTTGTTTGGTAGTTGGAACGTAAGTTTTATATTATGTTTTTAAGAAACAGACAGTTTGTATGAGATCAGGAGTGGAAATTTTCTGTCATTTTGAGAACCAAATTTTGCATCAGTGATATTCTGTTTCATTGAATTGAGTTTCCCGCAGAGAGGATTCAGTTGGTTTAATTAAAGAAGGAAGAGAGTCAAATGAAGAACCAAAAGCAATATGTTTTTCATTTACTAATGAGAACTATGTTTTTTGAGATCTCCTTACACAGAATATTGGAATGGGTTTTTCACGATGAATGTTGTTTGGAGACATCAATATTCATAAAATGTATGTTTCTATCACCAGGAAATAAAGAATTTTCTGTCTACATGAACCTTTCCTGGTTGCTTATTAATGCATTTGCCCACTGGTAACATAATACTTTCACAAGTTGATATCCCTCACCATTGGATTTTTTGTTGGTAATGTCTAAATTTCGTTTAAAAATAGATGATATCAGTCTGGTAGGCCTACACTGCAGGCAAGAGTCAGGACTAACATTTAGCATGTTATTAATTTTATTACCACTCTTATATTCTCTGAAATGTTATCTTTATTGAGGGTGACTTGAAAAAGTTAATAACTTGGAAGGGAGGGTGCAACCTGCCACACGCTTCTACCTCTTGGTTGCTTTGATCCATTGCCGAAAATATTTTGGCACCTATCACCCCCCAACCACGGATACAAATCGACACCCCTGTACTTACTACACATAATAGCAATGTACCCTGAGTCCTGACCCTTTTATTTTGCTCACTAGAAGCCTAATGAATATTAATGAGATTCGTGACTTTATCCTATTTTGGGAGGAGAAAATAATCGGATGCTGCAACAACATTTGCGAGGGATCAAAGTGACCGAGCTTTATATATTTTAAAAACATTTTAACGTGACTGTCACATTCCATTTCTCATGCACTTGACCCTGAGTTTTGGGGCCCATATTCCATAATGATATACTTTATCTGTGCCCCTCTTTGAGATTAGAGCCCCATCTCTAGGGGCGGATCCAGCCGGCGGCAAGGGAGGGGGTCGAAAAAGGGGCCCACTTCGTGCGAAAATTTGAAAACCGTGCCGGCGGATTTTCAACATACCGCCACTTTATTGTGGCTTCTTGTTCGCCTATACCGTCTATTACTGTATTTTGGATAGTTTTGATGGCAATATATTGCATTAGTTATTGAAGCCTGTCAAAACGTTTGCTCGTTCGCTCGCTTAATTCCCCCAGCCTCTCGGCTCTAGCTGGCAAATTTCGAAGCTGTATTATTTTGGAAATAGACGCCTGGCCCTGTGACGTAATTTGGACGTCTTCGATTTTTCTCTTCTAATTATTAGGAAGTTGATGACGACCCCAAACTATATTTTATTCTTCTTTTGTAGTTGAATATTGATTATTTAATATATATAGACTACATTTGTTTCAATCATTAAATCATGTGTAACCTATTTCGATACTTTTTTAAAATCTGTATTTGTAATTGAATATTGTCCAAAATAGTGGATTCAATTTCAAAAAATGATTTGATTTAATTGGGCGTGAACCCGTATGCCTAATACGTATTTTCAACCACCACAATAGTATTTTGGGAGTCATAGAACTATTAGAAGCCAACAGGCCAAAGAGATACGGTGCATTAAATAGGTGTGTGTCCCCTCGGTGCACATTTGTCATTCGGCTCGCTCAACCCAGCTCGTCTGTACTGTCTATGTACAAGTGAATGCTTCTCCATTTCCTGCGTGTACCGGTATGTCTGTGTAGTGCATCTATGCATTCATACAGTACATGTATGCATGGAAAACGTGGGTCGTCGATTTAGCTTTACGTACACGTGTATGCATGGACTTTTCTTTTGTTGTTTTTGTTTTGGTCGAGCAGGCAGGCTAGGCAGCTGCAGCGAATACAGTACGCGCGCGCGCGCAATAGAGCCCACTGTTATTTGTGTTCTCTCATCTTGGATCGCGCATCGCATGCCCAGCGCTAGCGCAGTTAGCGAAAATACGCATAATGCTCTTGGAATTTATACCTGCCCACTTTACATGAGCGCCGACTATGTTGTCGACTGATACGGTATTTGTGCAATACTTCATGCACGTTAGGATGTCTACTCTGCAGTGATTCTTTCAGGTGGGTATTATTACTTCGGACTGAACAGCTGAAACAAATCTTCATAAACATTTTAATTCAACGTGTTGGTTTGAAAGGATTTCATTTTGATTTGGGGTTCAAATTTCATTGTCACCTAGCTAAACTCGTCATGATGCTGAGACTAGACTGAGTGAGACTGAGAGCGAGAGTGAGACCGACGGATATTACTTTTTATTAGTATTTGCATTTGCAATGCCAATGACACTGACAGTAGGCTACACGATATTGTTTTGATTTCTATAATGTGTTGGTTTGTTTGATATCTGACAATGTCTGATGCAGTGATTGTGTTTTGAGAATACTTCCGGGGTCTCATCATGCATCATTGCATTGTCCAGAGATAACCAGTTGTTAATAATTGTCATTTGTCATTTGTTTATGGTCAGATGGTAGTCTATATGGAATGGTATTACTATTAACTATTATGCAATTAGCCTGTTTATTGACTTGTCTCCTGACGTGACCTTAGGCTTAGCTTACTTACTCTTAGTTTTATAAATATTTTATTCTAATATTAATAAAAGTAAGGAGTAGATGTCTAGACCCTATAGGCCTAGTCTAGTAATACATCTTTGACTTTGCTCTATCACATTCACAGAGCTCTTTGTTAAACTTAAAGTTCTAAGACAAGTCTAACATTAAAAGTTTGTGCTCCTCTCATCATGCTCATTTACCTTGATTTACCTTGATGTTAGGCTTAAGTTCAAGTATAATTACTTATATGCCCCCTCTGCAGCAGGATTAAAGTCTGTGTGTACTGGGGATTGCGCCAATGTCGGAGCATCGGACAATGCAGTAGCACGGAAACATTTCTTTAGGGTTGAACATGTCATGTATTTAGCTCTCCATGCTTTTTCCAGGTTAGATTTGAATGATATAGATCTAGATCTAGGCCTAGATCTATTCTTGCAAAGAATTACACAGGGGAACTTTTTACTTGCACCACCACACTTTTTACTTATTGAATATTGAATATTAGAAGGACAGATTCGCAGCTACACCCTGCCCATGGCACAAAAGCACTGCACAAAGTATGAGGATACTCTATTTAAGAGGACGGTACTCAACTGGAAGAATTTTTTTTTGAAAGAACAATAAATTCATTGAAATGTTATTGTAAACTGTTCATTATGATTTCAAATGAATCACTAGATTATGATGGGGGGTCCGGCCGCTTAACAAAAGTCAAGCCGTAACTTTTGCCTTGGGGTATGAAATGAAAAGTATGCATCAAATTCAAATACCAATAGGCAATAGTACATTGTATTTATCATGGGATAGATAATGGCTTCAAGATTATTAAAATTTTGTTGGGGTTTCAAGGAGAAAAGTATAGACAATGTACAGTGGACTCTATTTATGTATATCTGGCACATTGCCATTAGATTAGTGTTGTAACTTTGTTTATCCATTGTGATAGATGGTTTGTAGCTGCATGATGATGACCTTTGTTGTACAAGGTAATACCCAAAATCAAGTATGCGGATAAGAAAATAATGATTTATTTCTCCTGAGATGTACAGTACATGCTTACATGGTTTCCTATAATTTTGTTTTCTTTCAGACTTCTACAAGTTCTAGGCCCACAAAATCAATAAAGATATCCACAAGAAATAACAAGATGTTGGAATTTACAAGCTGATTGAATTGAAGAGTCAATACCAAACGGACCACTTCAAATCAACATCTTCCTGAGATCTACATGTAAGCAAGCAGGGTTTATTGAAATGGTACACACCAGCTTACTGCACTGTTTTTACCAATCGCCATTTCTATGACTCTACAATCGATACTCTCCTCTTCCAGCTGAATCCCCAAGCAATATAGCAACCCTGAACAGTGTCATTCCAAGAAACGATCATGTCGATTGAAAATGATGCGGGCTCTTCCATCGGCCCGGGACCATCTAGTGATGATGAGAATGGCATTGAGACCCTGCAGGGCGGGGCATCATCTATAGGGAATGATTCTGCGACGGGCGGGGCATCATCAATAGGGAATGATTCTGCGACGGGAGGGGCGTCGTCCTTCGGTAACGGCTCAGCTACCGGCGGGATGGATTTGGTGGACAGTGATTTGAGCGAGGACGAGGATGGTCCACAAACCGATCGCTATGGATTTGTAGGAGGAAAGCAGTTTACAGGAGGGTAAGTAATGCCTTGGGTATCACTAGGGGTGTTGCTTGGCTCCAGACGTTAAGGGGGAAGGGGCACTGGCTTATTGTATGGAGCCACTGATCTTACTCCACATTCCTTCTCCACCTCTTTTTTCTTCTTCTCTCACTTTATCTATTTTCTAGTCTTGTTTTTCTTTTCTTGTTTCATTTTGATGGGGGCATCCCCCACCCCCGTACATGTACGTACAGTGTAGCTATGCTAACTGGGTATCACAATGGTTGAATCCCTGCCATCATGCCATGTCACAAAGTTTATCACATTTACCGCAAATACATGATTTAGTTTTTATGAGGCGGTTCATGTTTTTTCTTTGTTCATTTTGATAAAAACCATTTTACTTGCTATTGAATTTGAATTCCTGATGCCAATTTGAATATACATGTACATGTACACGTAGGAACAAGCTTAAGCTTTACCATCTATGTATTAAAACCTTTATGGGGTTGACATTCTACATACAGTATATATTACATTTGAGAACGCAAGAAATTATGAAGCAATTTATGCAAGCCAGTGGAAACACTCTAGTATTTATTGAAGTGGTTCCTCTTTATGGCAATTTATTGGTTATATTTTAATGTACTGTTATGTGTACATACTACATGTTTAGTACATATTAAGTGTACTTGCTTTCCCCCATTGTATATGAAAAAAAGTAAGATTTATATGTGCTTGATGATATCAATAAAATCACTTTTAATATAGGCCCTAAAATAAAAATACTGGGAAGACTTGGGAAAGACATACATGCAAATTCGAATACGGGATTGAAATTTGTTATTCTGAAAAATCTGAAAAGGCAATATATTGCTAAATATACATAAATTTACAATGCATAATTTACAACAGCACACGCCCACCCATTTAGGAAAACTGTTCATGTACTGTACATGTGGCCTGTAGGCCTACATTGTTCATGTTCACCAATAACAATACAACCAGTGAGTACAGAGAATACAAACTATACACGTGTACAGTACATTAGCTTTGTATTTGATATGGGATTATAGTACTAGAGGGAAATCTGCAGCTCAAGTAAGGAAATGAATTCTTGACCCTTGGAATAGGACTAGGACTAGGAACTGAGTCACTAAAAAGTAAACAAACAAAACACTGCACACATTGTGTCCACTACTTCAGTACCCCATCTCAGATCTCTACAGTAATAAACTGATGCAGGCCTACAGTTTTAGTATTGTATACATTACATACAAATTGTATTTTTGTACCATATGCCAATGTCCATGTTGGCCTACATGTAATACATACTGTAGGCTTACAATAGGTCTACATTTACATGTACACTACAGGCTTCAACTGTAACTTGCAGTGATGGCGTAGCTTAGGGGGTTTAGAGGACACATGTTCTACTCCAGTGGCATGGTAAAAATAAAGGAGAGAAAAGGGGGGGGGGTGGGAGGTGGAGAAGATGATAGTTGACCCTCTCACACTCATACATGTACATGTACTGTACACCCTCCCCTAGTTTGCCTTTTTATCCAGCCATTCGACTACTCCCCCAGGAAATAAAGGATGCCTGCTCCCCTTCAATGATGGACCACTGAGCATTACATGTACATGTATGCCTACAGTCAAACCTGCTTTAGTGACCACCTGTCTACAAAGACCACCTGTAATATACACAGACCACATTTGTTGCTTCCCTTGAAAATGGTTTCTCATTGAAACATGAACTAAAGGAACCTGTCTACAAAGATCACCTGTCTACAAAGACCACTTTTTGTGTTTCCCTTGGGCGGTCGTATAGACAGGTTTGACTGTACAATGTACAATGCCACTGGTTAGACATACACATTTAAATGTAAATGTAATTTCATCAGTTCCCAATTAATACTCCGCCATGAAGCGGTGTATTTGTATGACATGAAAATTAATCAGTACATGTACATGTAGGTACATGTACATCAACTTGAGTGTAATGTGAAGCACATGAGGGAAATGCAAATTACATGCATGAACACATGAAGATGTAGAATGGAGTAGATTCAGTAGAACATGATTCTATTTCAAGGGTGATACACTGTACATACTTGGCCATCAGAGTTCTCTATGCATGGGACTATTAAAGGAGTGGAGGAGGTGATTCATCGGCTTGGTGTACCTGATACATTTCCTATCTCGTGTCTTGAAAAACATCACATGCCCTGCCTCCCCAATACCGTGCCCCCCCCCTAAACTATTCACATCATCTTTCTTGGCCCACTCTCCCTGATAATAGAAGTTAAGGTCATGAGGATAACTCTTTTAGGAAGGGAAAATGATTGACACAGACAGACCCTTTGTGCTCTATTTTACAGCATTGTCACAAGTATTGATTAAAGGTACAACATGTGTTCAGTCAGGTCTGTATGTTATTTGAAAGGTGTGTGCACAAATTTGACATGGATGTACAGTAGGTGTATGTTTACTTGTACAGCTCATGTACTGTACACATGTAAAGTGTATCACATACCGTACATTACTAGGCATTACATGTACATGTACATGTATTATGTTTTGACGTTACATGCTGTGCGTAAAATTTAAAGAATACTGTGACTCCAAGATGTGTATAGTCCATGTTGTCTTTCACAGTGTAATAATAATATATTAATAACTACAGTGTACATTGTAGATCAATTTATATCGTGATGCTACTATGCTGTCAAATGAATGATGTCTCATATCAGTCATATGACAATAAAAGATACTTTCAGTTTTCAAATACAAGTCCATGTACCAACAGTTTTGGAAATGTCACACTACACTGTAGGTAGGGTATACAAAATGAAATCCTTGATTTTCTAATTATCAAATACCCATGTACATCATCATGTACATGTATAAACTTTGCATTAGAATGCCTGCTTTTTGTTCAAATCACATTTTGGTGAATTTTTAACCGGTATGTAATTGGTTTGACACAAAACTCATTGTCAAACATACCACTTCAAAAAAAAATCAAGATGTTAATGACTAAAAAAGAAAAGAAAAAGCAAGCATTCAAAAGTGGATGTTGCAGGGACTACACTGTACATGTACATGTATGTTATCTCAAACTTAAATCCCCTCTGCACCAGTTTGGCCAGGAGGGATTAGAGCGATTAGCGTGGTCACTGACAGGTGGTTATCTCATCAACTCAGCTCTCAACATGAGAAAAAGAGGATCATGGGGGACCAACAGGCACCGCTTAGGCATTGTTTTCTATATAGAGGGAGCAAGTACATGTAGCTACAAGTACACTGTAGTACAGTGGGGCTTTAAAACAAACCTCTAGTTCATAAGGGGAGCTTCTAAAGTGTCTTCTTCAGGACATGACTAAAAAGAGCATTTTCAGGGATTTGATTCCTAGCTGTGCTTATTGAATTAAAATGCCTGGGACAACTCAAGAGAAATAATTTAATTTCTTGTGAGATAATTCAATCTCCTTAAGAAAATGAATCACTCGAGTTCAGTAACCGCAATATTTTTTTATAGTAGGCCCTATACATGTAGAGGAACGATTTTTCATTTTTTAGTTGGTGTAGTACTACGTAGCATTTTTGTTATTCTAGACTTCTAGTTGCCTTTAAATGATATTCTGGTAATGGCACTGTACACCGTTGGAATATATATTTTTGGCTAGCTTTAGTGAGAAATGTTTCAAGTTTGACTAAAATGTGAGTCATAGAATAAAGGACAAATACACTTCAATAGTACATATATGCTGCCATGCTAGTCATAAGAAAATGTACATGTGTGTACACTGTAGATGGAGGTTTTTTCTATCATTTACACTGTACAACACTACATGTATATATTTTACATAATGTACATTATGTGGCAAACAAGATATATTAAAAAGACAAAAGTGCATAATACAAACATGTGTGCATACATGTACATTTACATGTACATATAGTACAATGTACATGTACTTTAATACTGTAGACACAAAATGCACTTACAAATATTTTTCTGTTCATGATTGTCTGTTTATTCATTTTATTGATTAACCTTTTCATTTTTTCTATTGTAGAAGGCAGTACAATGTGTTTGTACAACACGTGCCAAAATTAATCAGTTTTTGCTTTTATCATATCAACAAAAAAGCTTTGTAAGCCACAAATATGTTTAAATAATTGAAATTTCTCCCAGGAAGCATTACATTTATTTTAAAAAAAGCTTTGATTTTACATGTACACTGTACACACCTGTACATACATTGTACTGGAATATTGATGTGAACATGCTTATTATTTACATGTACATGAAGTTGTAATGGTACATGTATATTGTATTGTATATTGAATGTACATATTAATGAATTTCATGAATATTGACTGAGTATTTACATTGTATATGTACATGTACTGTACATGTAGATGCACATCAGGGCCCCGTCTTATAAAGAGTTGATATCAATCGCAACTTATTTGCGATTGATATCAATCACAACTACAGTATGTACATAAGAGATACATGTAGGAGACTGCAAACTTCCGATTGATTGGAGGACTTACGATTGATTTGATTTGGATCAATCGTAACTCTTTAAAAGACGGGGCCCTGATATGTACATGTATGTACACTGTACCTGGGGGGTGTTTCACAAAGACTAAGATCGACTTTAAGTTGGACTTAAGTATAACAGGCCGTTCATGCCATCGTTTGCTATCATTATTTACGGGCATTGGTCTCTTAAGGGACGTACAAATCTTGGTTAAAAAATCTACAAAACTTAAATTTTTTGATAATTCATTATTGAAGGAAAAAATATTATCTAAAGATCATAATGGTGAGAGAAAACAATGGCATGAACGGCCTGTTATACTTAAGTCCAACTTAAAGTCGATCTTAGTCTTTGTGAAACACCCCCCTGGACATTATACGTGTACAACTACAAGTCCTATTAACTATCATACATTACATGTACATGTAGAGGGTGTATGTATTTTCCTATGGTCAAGTTGAACAAGTTCACTATTGTGCATGTTAATTATTCAGAAGGAAATGGCTGATGACTCTTTTGTTTCTGTGCAGTGAACTTGGGCTACCAATCGAGATCTTGAGGAAACGAGAGCTGAAGTGGTTGGACATGATTGATGATTGGGACAAGTGGATGACTAAGAAACCAAAGAAGGTAAAATAAAAAAAGATGGAAAGATTAATTTACTTGGAAAGCAAGAGATTTAGAATAGGAATTATGCAGGGAACCACCCTCTCCCATCTTAAGATGCATGTACATATACATGTATGTACATGTAGGTAAAGCGAGGGGGGGTGGTAGATGAGATAGACCAATATACTAGACAAGCAACAACAAAAAGTTGAAAAATAGGGAGTTACATGCTTCCTGCCCCTGCCCCCCTCCCTAATCTGGAGATTACGGGAGGCACAAGTATTTATTTTACAAGAAAAATTGAATGAATAAATAAATGGAGATATGTGCCCTTCCTCCAACCCCTTATGTGTTATAATTTGATGGTGTTAGATATCTAGTCATTGGTAAAAAATTAAAACTTATTAGGTTTAACAAGATTTTGTTTCTACATACATACTGTACATACATGTACATGTATTCAAATTTCATACATGTACTGTACATGTAGTATGTCCATTATGTGCACTATATAGCCTACATTTGGATGATGTTGCTCTGAGGGCTTAATAAAAATCCCTGCAGAAGTGCAGATAGTCATATATTTTGCAGTTAAATATTGTTTTTGCCATCTTTCCCTATTGATTACCTGGCTGTTCTAGGTGAGAGAAAGATGTCGGAAAGGTATCCCTTCTTCGTTGAGAGGTCGGGCGTGGCAATTCTTGTGTGGCAGCAAGAAAGTTGTCGAGCAAAACAAGGACAAATTCTTGGTAAGTTGAAATCTTTTCTGTTTCACTGTTGGTGTATATATATCAAGTCATGAATGTAAACCTTTTATAGGTCACAGGCCCAATTAAAAACTCTGGACTTATTAAAGGAGATTACAAAAGGATCTGATATGAGGATGTTTCAAAAATGTATATTCTTCCTGATGGCAGTCCCGAATTTTGATAAGAATAGTAATATCGAAATTGCAGGCTGTTGGGAGCCTTCCAGCCAGAGTATTAATACATTGTGTAGTTATCTGGTAGATCAGCCGCAAACAGTAGTGAGTATTTGTGGGACTGGGACGAATACCACATCTACTCTGCAAATATCGAATGGTGACCTCATCCAGTTGCGCAAAGGATCATCAAATTCTTGTTGATTTTGCTTTTCCTGTATTAAACTGGAAGGCTTAAACTACTGTGCAACCCTGATATGTTTATTTGGGACCTCAGTCAATACAATTTACATTTTTGAAATCCCATATCATATCAATCCTATGGTATGGTAGTCTTTCAAAATCCAGTGTTGATTTGGGTCCTTAGGTGTGTGTTGATTTATTAACCCATTGGATGAGCTTTGATTTTGATACAATATGCACTGTGCTAGACTCCAGCCCCAGGTTTTTTTTGCTTACATGTTGTTTATTCAACTAGTTAGACTTTTCTCAAATTGCAAAATGTCAACATGTACAATGTTCCTGTCATAGACCTTATTAGTTAATTGAATCTGTACATTGTAGGTCCTACTCGTATTTATATTAGGATCATGTCACTAAAATTAATTTGTTGCTTGAAATGATAATCCTATTTCTTGCTTGCCTTCCTTCCTGTATTAATGCGGAATTACGTTTTGCAAGTTCCTTCCTCTATCAATAAATGGTCAACTTCAAAACCATGGACCCTCCCATGTGGTCTAATTTCACCACGACTGTAAGTAGTATCCTGTTCAGATTGCACATTGTATGTAGTCCATCCCCAATATTGAAGGCTACATCTTGACAAGACAATTATAATTAATTAATTACACATAGGGATATGGGCATACACGTGCGTGCTGCAAGTTCCTTCCGTTATGAATCGATAGTCAACTTCAAAACCCCATGGACCCTCCCATATAGTCTTTTTTCACCATGAACTTTAATTGTACAGTAGTATCTTGTTCAGATTACATCTAAGCCTACATTTACCAGTATTTCATCCCAAGCTGTAAAAAAGTGTAAGGATGGTTCAACATTTAATATGTGCTACGGTGACAATTGTTAGTTCGTTAAACCTATAGGATAACGGTTAGGGTTGCAAGAGCCTTAGGTTAGGTTAAGGGTTAGTTTTGAGTATCTTGGGTCCAGGGTTGAAATTAGGACTTTGGTTAACGTGGGAAATTGACCAAGGAGCAATTGCCGCAGGAACATGCTATAACTGCAATATGACCTACTGTACAGGTACATGTACATGTGACATCTCTAGACGAGACATACTGGTTCATGTACTTGTAATTAGACATAAATGTACATGTAGTACGTGTAGGATTATGGAGTTGCATGTACATATCGAATTATAGACGTGTTGCAATTTCCCTCCCGTATTCATCAATGGTCATCTACAAAGCCACAGGCCATTTCCATGTGGTCCTTGTTCAATATGACGTAAGGAACGTGGTAAACATGTTCAGATATTGCACAGTACATGTACATGTGTAAGTGTACATGTACATGTACATGTATTTAGACTATCCCCAATATTTATTAGGGCTGTGCATAACCGTGTAATGAGGTACTCGAGTACACTCCCAGCCTTGCCCGCGAATACTCGAATACTCGGACGCCATGTTTTTTTTTGAATTTTTTGAATTTTTTGATTTTTTGATTTTTTTGAATTTTTTGAATTTTTCATTTTCATTTGTTTTTGTTTTTTGCCAACACCATACTACGAACAGTACGAAGGTTCGTCTCTGAAAACCCCCGCGATTTTACTTCAAGTTGCTGTTGAAAGCGCCTATTTGTGCTTTTGAATTTTTGACAAATAATTGAAACAATGTTATTTTTAAAACTAAAGATGACAGGCATATATTCCTCCCAAGTCCAAACAGAAATCCGGAGATTTGGTCCCAGTTTCTGAGTGGTGAGTTGACAGTGACACCCTGTGTATGATTGAGCTGGAAAACATTTTTACCCCTGCCGGTGCTCTTCTGGCACGGGTGACCGTCGGCCTGGACAGTGCCAGGTGATCGGGGAAAAAATAAAAATAAAAATAAAAATGGCGGCCGAGTATTCGAGTACGAGAAATCGTACTCGAGTAGCTGTCAACAGTGCGAGTATTCGAGTATTCGACTACTCGTCGCAGCCTTAATATTTATGGCTACAAAAATGTACTTTACATGCACACAAGGCATTATTACACATGGGATTATGGACTTGCACATACAACAATGTACATGTACCGGTATGTAATTTTCTTCCTTTATCAATCAATAGTCAATTACATACATGGTCAACTACGTGTACATGTACATACATTTTTACGAAAGGATGACTTTACAAACACAGTATTCTACAATTATTACAGAGGCTAGGTTTTGCTCCATACTATAATAAAAATATTATGCTGTGGTCATAATTTGATAATTATTATGTACTGTACATGTACAATTACATTTGGCTTCTCAGTTGCCGACCTCCCGCACTCTATCCCCCTAGTACGCCTTTGTCCTTCCAGTTTGTTATTGCTGTCAATATCACGAATGACAATCAAATGTACAATGTATGAGGCATCGATCTACATGTAAATGTGCATTTACCTTGTTATTGTGTTTCCTCATCAAGGTTTTACATTGTAGTTTAGATTGACAAACATAACCTTGTTCAAATCACTTACAGTTTGAATAGATCATACGTAATTGACATTGGACACATTGTTTTTGTTTTGATTTGTAGTCACTTTTTTCATAATTAATCATGATAACAATTTGTCATGTGAGTGAAAATCAAAGCACCACTCTAGAATTTCCAAATACAATTCCATCTGGCTGGGAAATGATCCAGAGAATTTGTAAACAAATTATGTGAGTTAAATGGTCGTTAATACATGTACAGGCCCTAGCAAATCACTTCATTTCCTGTACAACCATTTTTGTGATTTTTTTTTTTCGCGCAGTTTATAACATGTGAGTATGTACCTGTATCGATGTAATTTTGAGCAGTGATAGTATGTGAATAACCAATATACTACATGCATGTATTAGAGAATTGATACACATCTTAATTCAGTTTCTTTGATGCATTTACATGTAGTACATGACTACATGTTCATGCAGTCTTTGTACATGTAGCTTTTACATTACATCACCACTGTCAATGTTTTGGCCTTTATCGCAGGGTCAAATCAAACGCTTTCATTTCATAATTATGACACATTAATTTCTCATGTAGGATTTAACATGTATAACACCGGCAAAGATTGTCAGCCAACTTTCAATTTGATCAATTTGTTGAACAGCTATTTCTGGGCCAACATACTGTACATGTACAGGTACATGTGACCTACATGTACCTGACGTACAGTACATCTACTGTACATTAAAGGAAAGGTTGTGAAAAAGCCAAAAATATGCTGTGCAACCTTTTACATCTTTTACTACTCTGAAGCCTATTTAAAGCCGGTTTAAATCATTAAAAATTATTTAAAAACCACTGTTTTGCTGCATCATATCTGAATGGGCCTTAACTCTCAGTATTGATCCCTTGATTTCTTTACAACACTATCTACTGGACCTCTAGTAAGAACAGAGCAATTTTAATAATAGCTCTGAATAGAGCATTCCAGCCGTTTTAAACTCTTGATTTGTATTACCGGTATATTTGGAAATTGTATTCTTGTGTGTATTTGAATTTTTATACGGAAAATAAAACCAAACCAAACCAAATGTATAATGAACAATTGTTGACTTAAAAAATCTGGATTCTGACTCTGAACCTGGGTAAGGGAAATAACTCATTTCCCTTTTGTTGTGTTATGGGGTCTCTTCCTGTTTCATGTTCCCAAAATACATGTACATCATATTATCTGTTTAATAGCACAAAAAGGGCATTAACTCATATATTTTGTTATAGCACAGAGTTAATTCTCTTCTGGCTCTGTACACACAATATATACCGTAAATCTCTGTGTACAAGATGCACCTGTGTATAAGACGCACCCCTATTTTTAAGACAAAAAAAAAAACTCTCTTCCCTTCAAATTAGGAACGTAGGTTAACTTCAAATATTAGATCCTATTCTTCATTTGCATTATGTAGTCTATGTTGAGACACAGAGATTATATCGAAAACCACTAAAAAGTAGCATTTTGAGGACTCAAAATATCCTGTACCTGTCCATAAGACGCACCCCCGACTGTTGTAATTTTTCCGACGAGAAAAAAGTGTGTCTTATACACAGAGATTTACGGTATTATATTTTTGTCCCCACTGCCCCTTATTCTGCAGGCACAGGCTCTAATTTGACACTTTACCACAATTCCTAAAGCCTCAAGCCTCAAGCAGAGCCCAGATCTGCCAGTTTGTAGCTCTCATTTTGCAGACTGACAAGGATAATTGCCTACAAACTAACTGCCTTCAAGTTCAAACTAACTGCCTTTTCCTTTCAATGTACATGTACATGTACGGTATGTTAGTCAGAATATGGAGCACATAGAAATTGTAAATGTGCTTTTGAGACGAAGTGAGGAGGCATATTTGGGTGAATAGGAAACAAAAATTAGAAAAGCACTTTTGACATAATTTTTTGTTCTCCCGGAATGATGCTTGCAGACACAATTCATGTTTTGTTTCATAACAAATAAAATAAATTGAAAAGATTTGCATCAATCCCTGGGGAAGTGTTGTCTAAACTTTTGTGGATACTTCTTTCACATTCAGACTGCTATTCCTGTTCATGCCAATGTTCCTATGGTGTTTTTTGTATGTACATGTACCTACCTGTATATGTTTTTTTATGGTACCCCAAAAGGAAGTTTTAGGGTAGCACTTCCCTCTGTAACCTCCCCTTTATCTGCTTGTATGCTAGTACAAATCACATTTTGAGAATACTTGTACAGTGCTTTTATAGCGAGTATCACTGCCTTAGCGTCTCTATGCGCTGAGGGAGAAAGATATGTATAAAAGAAAGAAATAGGTGCTGTAAATGCCCGGCTGTAACTCAGTCAAAATGATGTTGAAACAAGTATGTTTATAAAAGGAGAGTTTTAAACTTATTACTTGTGGATATTTTCATATGGAATGGGAAAGTGTTCTAAAGTGCGGGGCAGCATTAGTAAACAACCACTCCATGTAAAACTAGGTCTGATCAATTGGACATTTCAAGAGATATTTCTGAGAAAGAGTGTTTCAATTATGATTTTGAGCAAGGCAATATTAGCTCTTGATATTTTGTACATTATAAATCTCTGTTTACAGGTTGTTACACTGTGGAAGAAGGCTTTGATACACTATGTGTACATGTACATGTATTAGGCCTACAGTTCATGTACACACCTTGTACTGCACATGTACATGTACCTGTAGACTTTACATGTACATGTAAAACTAAAAGCAAACATACTGACACTGTACATGTCATAATTCATTTAAAGTCTTTGTACATTTTCAAGGAAAGTTGAGATACATGTAATGTTTCACAGTCTCTTATTAAGCATTTAATGTGATATTATCTGTTGTATTAAAGGAAAGTTAATCTGACTTCTGAATAGTGTAATCTTTTAAAAAAAAGAATCATTGTTACTCGCTATGTTTTTTATATCATCAGAACTATTCATTGTATTAGATATTCGGTATTTGATAAACGTGTATTTATGAAGTTTATGAAGTTCACTGTGATTCTACAAGTACTGTATAAGGTGGTGTTTGTGAGCAGGCATTATGTATTTCTCTGTTGTCTGTCTGATATGGTATTCCTGTGGGTAGAAATTGAACTTGAAGCCAGTGGGCCCCCTGTGTGGTTAGGCATGTTCAGAGAGAAGCGCTAGGTTAGACAAGTCATACACAGCGCATCCTCACTCATCACTAGATACACTTCAAATCATGTGAATATACACACACTGTAGATGATGTACAGTATCTTCCAGAACTTATCTGGAAGATATACATGTACATGTACCACAGAAAATTGCTGGACTGTCTGCATCGATCCCCTCAAAGGATTAGAAGATTCAAATTAATTGCCGAATACCCCTGCATATCTGATCCTGATCTCCTAGATACTACATTGTAGATGTTTAATGCATATAGCAAAATGTAGAGATCAACAGTAAAAACCAATATATGTACATGTAGGTGCTATGCAGCAACATCTACACACTTTCCCAAATCAAGCCCCCCCCCCACATTTCCTTTTTAAGAGTGGAGAGAGAGAGAAAGGAGGGGGAGGAGCATTCAGTAGCTTGACAGACATGAGGACCCCTGCCACATTTGCTCTTGAAATTCTGTATGTTGCAGTAGACAGATGTGTAAGTTGCATTTATCTTTTGGTCATCATTCATTTTAATGGTGTGGGTTCATATCCCACCGCTGCCACCACACTGTTAAGTAGCTTGACAGACATGAGGACCCCTGCAACAAATGCTCTTGAAATTCTGTATGTTGCAGTAGACAGATGTGCAAGTTGCATTTATCATTTGGTCATCATTCATTTCAATGGTGTGAGTTCGTATCCCACCGCTGCCACCACACTGTTAAAGGTAATGCAAAGTTTTGGGAAATTTTGAAATTGGACGGAGAGTAATTCTTTAAATTTTTGATATATTTGGATGCCCCTGTGGATGTATTATAAGCACTAAAAAAATTAGACCCTAAAACACTTCTGCTTTCGAGCAAATTGAATAATCTAAATTTACCGGTGCTCCCGGTAAATTCAAATAGCGCCTAAGGCCATTCAATGGTAGCTTCGACCCTGAAAATTTCAGAATATGCAGTTCTGATATATAATTTCCAAACGGGAATAGCAAATCGGTCGATTGTAGTAAAGAAACATTGTTTTGAAGCTAAAGTAATATCAGTCTTGAGAGGGCGCTATACAACATAAAGAATTTATTATTTACAATTTCATCACTTTAGACTCGATTTCAACCGCGACAACGATCACTGAATATTGTAAAATCGCATATGCTTCCAATATGTTCATTTGAACCAAATTCATGACCCATTTAATACCAAAACTTTGTAATACCTTTAAGTATCTTGACAGACCTGAGGACCCCTGCCACATTTACTCTTGAATTCTGTATGTTGCAGTAGACAGATGCATTTATCTTTTGGTCATCATTCATTTCAATGGTGTGGGTTCATATCCCACCGCTGCCACCACACTGTTAAGGAGATGAGACGCCAGCTTAGGTAAACTTTAAAGGGATCCGGTAACTTTGTCTCAGATTCTGAAACAAAATCCTGGATTTAGCTCATGCTGCAATGATAATTATCAACCTTTAGGTCAGTCAGGAACCCCATGACTTTTACAAGCCGATCGCCTGTCTGATTATCAAGATATTAATGATTGGAAATCGGAACCAAATTTTGCGTTTTCCTAACGGTTTTCATAACACTACAGTCTATTGGGGAAAACGAGTATGGTAAAACCGGTCATTCAAAGATTTTTACTTTGTTGAGACGCACTTCTTGATCATTTTGAAGCGCAATTTTTTTAGGGCTTCAATATTAAACCATATCACAGACACTGATAACAGGTAGGGCCGTGCATCTCATTTTTAACATTGTTAACATTGTTAAACGATGCTTTTAAATTTCGTTATAACAAATCAAGTAATAAATTTTAGTGGTAGGGCGCTACTGAAAACGGAGCTGAAGGTACATGTAGCCACACAATAAAAACAATAATTTGCAAGTCAACGCTACAAAGTTTAAAAGTTACAAATAATATGATGGCCTGGCTGATGTGGTTTTTGAAGCAGTTTCATGTAGGGATTGGCTTTTAGCAAGTGCCGGCCCTGTATTTCTGGCAGCCATGTTGCTGTTATTATTAACATTTATTATCTTCCAAATCATAACAGCACAAATACATGCTATATTCCAACCACATAAACAGTTTTAATTTGAGAGGATATTAGCTGGATTTCATGTCCATGCTCCATAAACTAAGGTCTTGAAAGCTACATGAAGACTAATTTCAGTAACTTAATTACATGAAGATTTCATGAAGTTGGGGGTAGTATGAACAAGCCTATCGATTTTGCTTGCCATCCTGAGCTAGACCTTTATTTAACCTTTACAAAGGTGCACCCTGTAAGACCCCTTGTAGTTGTATTCAAACCTACCATACAAATTCTAGTTTAGACAGCATAAACCTGTAGAAGTCATGAAAATGACTTGGTTCTCGATTGGATATTGTTCAACCACATTGTAAGAACAGACTTGTCACAGTACAGTGAGATGACTCATTTATGTGACATTATACATTAGATGCAGTCTGGAGAGACCCGTCATAAACATTCCTCCCTTGCTACATGCATGCAAACATGATATGGGCTGCAGTCTTTATTGGATAGCAGTGTTACATTATATAGAGACATGTACATTACATGTGTCCAATTACAAAAGATATACTAAACAATGGCTATTACATGTAATTATGTGCCTGTGCAGTACATAATACAACATGTAAGAGTGGATATGATCTACATGTACATGTACATGTACAGTACATGTACAAACGTCCAGAGTTTTAGTACTTACTTCTCATACCTGAAATTCAAGACTCGGCAAAAATAACAGCAGGTGAAATTGAAATTCTTTTTTAACAATAAACATGCTTGTATTTAGAAATGTGAAGCAAAATACTATTGTCTTTTCTTTTAATTGTTTTCAATATATTATTCTTTGTTTGGTTGATGTAAATAGGCTCCCTGTTTAATATCTACTGGTATACAGGTACATGTACGTAGAGTTTGTAGACAAATAGTGGCTATAATCTCATTTCTTTAGAATATCACATGCTGTTTGGGTATCACCGGTACGGTATGTCCATGAATCTGCATATATTTCTTTCACATGATAACATAGATTATGTACATGTGTGTGCAGCTAAAGAATCATGAAATAACCGTATCACCTGTTAAAGATGCTGTGCCTTAAAAGCTGTGAGTACTACTATGTAAATGTACATGTACATTTCTACAATGTATTTGTATCAATGGGTGGCGACCCTCTATATTCTAATATTTTAGTTCTGGGGAACTATTCATTTTACACTTATACATGTATATACACTGTATAGGCCTACCCTTAGTTGTACCATGGGTCCATGGTTGTACAGAGCATAAATGTCCATGTACATTGCATGTTGGAAAATAGAGGGTATCTGAATAAGCCTAGCAGTATCCGAGTGTAATTTGTACAAATGAATGGTACGGACAGTGGATCCACACAGCCCATGACATGCCTGTATTTGATCGAGGGTAGTCTGCTAGCACAGACTGTAATTTGACACTTTACTTTAATTCCCCTAAAGCCTTGAGCAGAGCCTAGATCTGCCAGTTTCTGGCCGTGTCAAACAGTCCGGAGCAGCTTGATTATAAAGTACAGAGCTTATTGTAGTCTCATTTTGCAGACACTGTTGTAACGCACCACGACTGACAAGTTTTTGTGCCTGCAAACTAGATCGATGGCTGCATCTAACTCCCGCCTCCTCTCACCCACCTGCTACCTTCAGACTGTCATTACCATGGCAACCAATATTGATCTATGATTGACCTAGATGTACAATGTCTACACAATACTACATTATTAATATTAGGAAGAACTACATGTACATGTACATGTAGCTTACATACTGTAGACCCATGAATGGTACAGTACTGTAGGCCATAAGTACCACCATGAATGTCCCTAGTAAAACTGTATGGTTGTAGGCTACAGGTCATGTTCTTTGGCACCTAGGCCAAGAAACTGGTACTTGCATTTTTTTTTTTTTTTTTTTTTGGGGGGTGACATTTATACAGATGCATTTGATTGAGTTTTTATATTGTTGGGCTAAGCATTTTATAGTATTCACCATTCTACTGAATTTAGCCATGCCCATACATGTAAATGTATATACATGTATGTGATTTGGCTTTGAATTTTGAAACAAAGAGCTATTGTTGGCATGTGAATGACCTCAACATTTTTTGAAAAGAGCCCCTTTTGAAATTATATGTTTTAAGGATGATGATGCCCAATTTTATCCCAAAATAACTTATTGTGAACTGGTAAATTGTAGTTGATATAAAATCATGTAATTCAAAAAATAAATTTTGGTGTAGAACCTGGACCATTTTTGTCTCGCCTGCGTAGCAAAAAGCGAGACATAGGCGCCGCTTTTCCGGCGGCGGCGGCGGCGGCGGCGGCGTCAACATCAAAAACTTAACCAAGGTTAAGTTTTTGAATTTTTAATATAATTTTGAAAGTATAAGTTCTTATTGAATGAAACTAGGACTAAAGGGTTATCAAGTTTCCCCAATCATGTGAGGAGAATTTCAGGTCACAAAGTCAAGGTCAAAGGTCATTTAAGGTCAACAAACTTAGACCATGTTGTGGCATCATCATCAAAAACTTAACCTGAGGTTAAGTTTTTGAATTTTTGATATAATTTTGAAAGTATAAGTTATTATTCAATGAAACTTAGACTAAAGGCATATCAATTATCCCCAATCATGTGAGTTGAATTTCAGGTCACTAAGTCAAGGTCAAAGGTCATTTCCAGTCATCAAACTTAGACTATGTTGTGGCATCACGTTAAGATCTTGAATTTTTATCGTAATTTTGAAAGTATACAATTCTATTCCATGAAACTTGAACATACACTGTAAGGGTTATCAAGTATCACCAATCATGTGATTGGTCTTTTAGGTGACAAAGTCAAGGTCAAATGTCATTTCAGGTCTGCATATTCTTAGTCAATATTCACTTCAAAATGCACTTCAAAATGCTGATTAGATTCAGAGGATTTCATTTTGGGGGGCCTGCTAATGGGCAAACCTGCCTATCAATAATGTCCCTACCTCAATTTTTCATCATATCGAATTGCGTAATGCAGGCGAGACCGCCGAGAGCGTTTCACTAGTTATAATTTGTAAAAGTTTCTGTTTGTACATTAATTTACACTTTTAAAAATATCCTTTCTTGTTATTTTCTAATTGCAATAGGAGCTTGATGCGCAACCAGGAGACCCCAAGTGGTTGGATGTGATAGAGAAGGACCTTGATAGACAGTTCCCGTTCCATGAGATGTTTGCCAAGAAAGGAGGCAACGGGCAGCAGGACCTCTACCGCATCCTCAAAGCATACAGCATCTACAACCCTCGCGATGGATATTGTCAGGGCCAGGCACCCGTGGCGGCGGTTCTGCTCATGCATATGCCTGCTGAGGTATGTATCTTGTGTGAATGTATTTTGGAATGAATGGCCTTTGTTTGTCGTTAATTTTCTTTCTCTTTCATAACATGTTTCTGTCTTGCTTATGTACATGTACATGTAACTAGAGCAAAATTATACATTGCAGGCACAGCTTTTCTGACAGGAGCAGTAACATTTTAAAATCACTCTCCTTTCAAAAGCATTTGTCCAAATTTCATGAAACCTTTACATGAGGGTTAATTAGTATCAGAAATAATGTGGAACGAATTTCAGGTCAAATGTCTTTGTCGTAGATCAAAAGGTCAAATGAAGTTATGGAATGCAAGGGACAGCATGACCTGTACTTTATCTTCCCTAGTAATATAAAAATAGAACGTTTGATGTCCCTTTTCATGTATGATGTATCTAGAGCGAACTACCGGTATGGGGAAAATTACCTAGGCTCGGGAGACAGCTGGAATTTCCTTTAATATTAGGCTAGTTCTAAGGCAAAAAATGAAGATTTGGCAGGAAGGAGAAATACTTTGCAAATGGATGAGGCAGGGGGGATGAAGAGAGGAACATTAGGTGATAAGAGTCAGATGAGCCTGATTTTATCATCTCCAATCATGGAGGCTTCCAGTATTTCCACTAGCTGCAGCCTTTGATGAGATCATCACGATTTCCTTGAATCTCGTTATGAGCAACAGCACATTATGGAAATATGCAGCGATACGGATTATGAATTTTTCAAGTGAAACTGAGTCAATATTATGCACCTCTCTTCGACAGCAGTTATACATTCACATATATGTGCACTTCCCTCGGGTGACGTACATGTACATTGTACATGTTAACATTGTCTTTATGCGTGAATAAATCCAGTAACATTTCCAGAACATGTCTTTTTGTTATGGAAATGTGCTTTTCAATGTGTCATCTACAAAAATTGAAATATTTCTATAAAGCTTTAGATAACATTCTGCATCATTTAAAAATCTCAAATGGGAGATATATGTGGATGTTTTAGAGTAAAGATATATTTAGTATTCATTCATTTACACTTTTATTCATACAGGGCAGCATTTTAATACAAAGTTTCTTTCTACAACAGCCGTGTAGGCCTAACATTAAGTACATATTCAATATGTTTTGTGATCGAAATTACAGACAAAATAATTGTGAACTACCATATATACCAAATAATGATATACATGTACATGTATGTATGTGTGCTTTTTCCCTACAATCAGTTTCTTCATCAAACCCGACACCTCCCTACAGGTAACAATATCCCATTTACAGAATCCTCCTTGATACCCAAAGAATTTTCAACAGCTCTGCCAAGTTTATGGAAATAGCCAATTAAATCCTGAAATGGCTGGAAGCGCCATCACCATGGACTAATTCCAGTAAATCTTGTGTTATTTTTAGTCACTGTACTGACTCAGAGTCAAGCATGTCTCTGCCTCATAGATGATATACGACAGATGAGATATTCGGTAGCATTATGCCCATTTGTGTGTCTATGTTCCCCCGATCCTAGATGATTTGTATCAGTGTGCAGCTTACAAGCAAACTTAAAGGTAATGTCAAGATTCAGTAATGATAAACAATATAATTCTTAGAGAATCAAACCAAACTTATACTGGATATTCAAGACTGAATATTCAAGGAGGCGCGATGGCTCAGTGGTAGAGCAGTGGTCTCATAACTGTGAGGTCCAGGGTTTCGAAACCAAGTCGATGCGCTATTGCCCTTTAGTAAGGCATTAACCTGTATCACCAAGTCCCTCGGAGAGGACTTAAAGCCATTGGTCCCCTGGTTCCTTACTTACAAGCTACAAGCATACACTTGCTTTCTTAGCAGTCAGGTAAAACAAGCAAACGTACAAACAAGACCAAAAACATCTACCTAACGATACTGGTAGAAAATGTATACTCGCTGAGTAATGAGCAAAGTGAGAAATCAAACTATTAATAGTAATTTTGACCCACATCTGCAACACCTGGTCTGATATGAATTGTGCACTTGGGTGACTGTGATTTCCACTGAGCAAGTTTTTGCCTGTCCATATTTTGGTTATACGTGAACAAACAATCCATTTACCGGTACTCAATTGAAGTTGTTATATGATGAATTTTCTCAGTGATTTTTTTAAATACCGGTATATATTTTAGTTTTATACCACAGCTCTATTTCAGTGTTGCCACAGCTCTCTGAGCTTTCCAGAACCAAATTCCTGATCGATCCTGGATTTCCGTTTCTTTTTCTTTTTTTTCTTTTTTTCTTTTTTTCTTTTCTTTACTTTTCTTCTTTTCTCTTCTCTTCTCTTCTCTTCTCTTCTCTTCTCTCCTCTCCTCTCCTCTCTCTTCTCTACTCTCTACTCTCTACTCTCTACTCTCTCCTCTCTCCTCTCCTCTCCTATCCTCTCCTCTCTTCTCTTTTCCTCTCCTCTCCTCTTTTCCTCTCCTCTCCTCTCTCTTCTCTCTTCTCTACTCTCTCCTCTCTCTTCTCTCTTCTCTACTCTCTCCTCTCCTCTCCTCTCTTCTCTTCTCTTCTCTTCTCTTCTCTTCTCTTCTCTTCTCTTCTCTTCCTCTCACTTCTCTTATCTTATCTTATCTTTTTTTGCTGCATCTACTGGAGTACAAGCAAATCATAATCACTTGAAGCCAGTTTCTCTCCTCAAGTTGAAATGCAAATCCATTACCAGTCCTCAAGATTATGGGGAAAAAGATATCATCAAATCCTGTCCCTGTGTCCCACGATAGCTGCCAAATACTGATGAATGTCTTCTTTCTGTTTGTCAGGAAATGTTAAAGTTCATCACCCCAACATGGATGTATCTTTCTGTTGTAATATTCTTGGCTGAGATGCACTCACTTGACGACACTTGCCTAATGTTAAGCCCTAATTGGACCTCGTTAGGAGGGGAAATGAATCCCGCTATTTCGAGACTGGAGCCAGATTGCCAACAGATGAAAGAAAGAAAGTTATTCCTTTCCTTTCCTTGTAATGAATTGTATGCAATGTAGCTGTTGGCAAATATTCACAGGTGTTTATTTCTGTAATTGTGGCACAAACTTTAATAAAGAGAACATATTTAAGGTAGAAAATTAGAAATCCTTTTTGACCTGTACAGGTACATTGACAACTAAGGTAATGTTCCATAATTCTAAACTGAGATGCTTAATTTCCTTTTCCCAAAATGGTCAACAAATGTTTTCAAATTCGACTATTACATTTGTTGTTTATACATGTAGGCTGCATTTGGTTTAAGGCTGCGACGAGTACTCGCACTGTTGATCGTACTCGAATACTCGGCCACCATTTTTATTTTTTTTCCCCGTTCACCTGGCACTGTCCAGGCCGACGGTCACCCGTGCCAGAAGAGCACCGGCATGGTACCGTGGGTAAAAATGTTTCCCAGCTCGATCATACACAGGGTGTCACTGTCAACTCACCACTCAGAAATTGGGACCAAATCTCCGGATTTCTGTTTGGACTCGAAGGAATATTTGTCTGTCATCTTTAGTTTTAAAAATAACATTGTTTCAATTATTTGTCAAAAATTCAAAAGCACAAATAGGCGCTTTCAACAGCAACTTGAAGTAAAATCACATGGGTTTTCAGAGACGAACCTTCTTAGTACTGTTCGTAGTATGGTGTTGGCAAAAACAAAACAAAACAAAAATAAAAAAATTCAAAAAATTCAAAAAAATTCAAAAAAATTCAAAAAAAAACATGGCGTCCGATTATTCGAGTTCTCGCCTGTAAGCCTAGGAGTGTACTCGAGTACCTCATTACACGGTTATGCACAGCCCTAATTTGATTCATTTGATCAAATATTTTATTTTAATCTTTCTTCCCGCTTCTTTCTCATCTCTCAAGCATGTACAGTATATCTTGCCTCTCTACATGCATGTCTCTTCTGTCTATGTAGACACAAGTACATGTACAGTATCTCTGTAATGTTGCTATGTATACAGGTCTACAAATGTACATGTTCACAAAAGTGCATGTAGGTAAGGGAGGTGGGTGGGCAAAGCAGCTGCCCCTATTGAATAAAAGAGGGAATCTCGTTGGGAATCCCCCATCTCCCTAATTCTACGGAACCCTGTTTGCCACTAAACTCTGTCCATGTCTTTCATGTCTCGGAGACTCTCGGTGCACAAATGCTTGACAACATCCATCAGCAGCCTGAGCGTTGCAGGGACAGTAGGTAGGGAAGCCAGCAACAAAAACAGGATGCCATAATTTACAGGCTCCCTCACCTTAATTCACCAAACTTCATAGAAATGCAAGGAACAGCAACAATTCCCTTAGATTAGTATCTTAATGTGTTTGTGAAGGGATAGTGAATCATCCATTAAGTTTTTGTCCTAGGAGTGCTCCATTTTTGCCATAAAGTACAACGTAATGTACATTTGCAGATACATGTAGTATGATGTAATGTAATGTACATTTGTACATGTACTTTAATATGAACCAGTTTTCATTACTATTTGATTACCTGATATGTAAATCAATGATATGGATGGCCAGATTAAATTTTTCTTTTCGATATGGGATGAGGGGAACCTACATGATTATTTTAAAAGAAAATAACTGCTGTGCAGATGTATTTCATGGGGGAGGGAGCATGTTCTGCCCTCTCCAAATATGTGAGAAATATTATCCAAATGTAATAGCCCTTTGCTTGTAAAAACAAGGATGAGTATTATTAGAGAGTTAGCTTTTAAATAATGAAACATAACTCATGTAACTGTTACATTTGATAAGTGTAGGCTTTTAAAATTTGTATATACTGTAGGACTAATTTTAGACATGATTTAGAATACCTACATGTAACATTGCAAAATTCACTGAATATATGCACACAATATGACCCGAATATTATGCCCAGGCATTCATTATTTCTTAATAATGGTTGTCACACTTTCCAATGTCATCGTCTCCCATGAAGGCAGGCATCAGATGTACCAGTATATAATAATTGTACAGCATTTTGCGATGAGTATGAAATGTGTATGGAGCAGCGGTCCATCTGTTATTGTCGAATGTTGTCTGTGCTAATGGCTTGGAGCCCAAAGTACGTTGTTATGAGTCAGTATGTATCATTCGCCAAGACAAACCTTTGCCAATTTAAGTATTCTGTCTTAGGATCATGCTTCTTCAAGCTGTGTCCTCTCTCTCAATGGAGTTTCAACAAAAATAATACTCCACATCCTTGCCAAGATTGATTAAAATTTCGTTCATGCACGTGTACATTTTCAGTACAGTCATGAAGACGATGGTAATATTAATTTATTACTATAATGATCATTTATGTTCCTTAGAGTAGTAGTATAAAATATTGACACAATTTTCAGTGTTCCTCTAGTAATTACCCTGACTTTACCTCCTGGAGTTATCAGCACATTAATTTTTTTTTTTAAACTTGATTATTAAAGTCTTACCAGGTTTTGTACTGGTAGGATTCACTTCACCTGGGTTGATAGAATCAACTGTAGATAAAATGCATTCTTTACAGACTGCCACATACATGTACATGTACATTTACAGTACCAGTATGTATGTTGCACATTTGGAAGATGTACACTGAAGGCTTTGTTGTAGAGCTGCACACTGAGTCAGTATGTATCACGCCTCAAGCCAGTCTGAGCCAAAAAGGATTTCATCGTGAAGCAAGTCTCCTCTAGCCGTGTACATGTATACTCTCTCATGGAATGTCAACAAAATACTCTCCATCATCGGAGGATTCAGAGCCTAGATTATTGACAATTTTTTTGTCATACACCTGTATTAAAGCCCAAGTCCACTCCGATTTTCAAAAATTATAACATGTTGTAAATAAATCAAAGGTTAAAACTGCCAAATATCACGGGCGTACTTCAATCAGGTGATTTTTAAGAGCGATTTTTGTTTCGGGTATTTCGAGCAAAACATTTATATTGCTGTACGGATGTGACGTATGCTCCTCACAACGAAAGTGCCAGCGGTATACATTCTGACAATAGGCTATTTTCGTAATGTAACCAAATTTAATGCATACGTCTTTGTGAAGTGCCTCTATACAAACTATTTCATTCACCTGATAAGAATAATAGTGTTTCATTATTCTTATCAGGTGAATGAAATAGTTTGTATCGAGGCACTTCACAAAGACGTATGCATTAAATTTGGTTACATTACGAATCTGTGTTGTGAGGACCCTACGTCACAACCGACTCACTCATTAACTTGTTTTTGCTCATTAAAAAAAATTATTAAAAATAAATCTGAGCACCATTTTCCAAAACCAAGTTATATTTGGGCTTTTTAGATTTTTGTCTATCTAATCAGCTCAACTTTTCAGTGGAGTGGACTTGTACTTGATAGGGCAGAGGCGGATCAAGGATTTACCAAAAGGAAGGGGGGGGGGCTCACTAATCCTCAAATTTTCGGACAAGCTTTAAAAAAAAAGGTTCATCAGCATTTTTCTTTTGTCGTTTTGCCTAAAGGGGGCACTAAAGCCAGCCCCAACAAAGCTTTAACACATGCTTCTATGAGTACTTTTCATTCAGGGGGCAAGGCCAGTTGTCCCCCCTGGATCCGCCAATGCTATAGAGTTTACAAATAAACTTTGATTTATTTCAAAACAAACAAAACGAAACACGTCAATATATATCATGATTTGTATATAAAAAAGTTTCAAAAAAGCAGGGCGGATCCAGGATTTACCGAATGGATGGGGGCACTAATCCTAACATTTTCTGACAAGCTAAAAGAAAGGTTCATCAGCAATTTTCTTTTGCTGTTTTGTCCAAAGGGGGCACTGAAGCCAGCCCCAACAAAGCTTAACACATGCTTCTATGAGCAATCACTTCCAAAGGGGCAGGGGCGAAGGCGGTTGTGCCCCTGGATCCGCCAATGTTATAGAGTTTACAAATAAACTTTGATTTATTTAAAAACAAACAAAACGAAACAGGTCAATATATATCATGAGTTTTATCAAAATAGTTACAACAGAGCAGGGGCCGATCCTGGATTTCCAAAAAGGTGAGGGGGGGGGGGGCACTAGATTGAAACATATATAATGTTCAGACGTCTAGCTCAGGAGATAGTATATCATAGGAAATGCAGTGGGCGCTGTGGTAATGTGGTTTCTTCACTTGGCTTTCATTCAAGAGGTTAAGAGTTCAAATCCTTTAATACCCCTGCTTATCTTGCCAGACAAGGCATTTTATTTGTTGTTGTTTCTCTGGACCCTGGTGTACTGAAAAAGGGTATAATTTATGAAAATGATTCTCTGGATGTTTTCATCACTATGATGGCAGCCATGCCACCGAGCTAAAGCAGGGTATTAAATACACATACATACATGTAGCAAGATTAAAGCCCCTTCCTGAGAACATGTGGCTGCAGTGATTTGCTCTACAAATATTTATTAATTACTCTTATTAGACATACTGTTATGTTAGATGGTGCAGTTTGTAATCTTTTGCGTCTCATTTTCACTTCATTGTATGAAAATCTGTCTGATAACAAGTGTGTATTTTAACAATTTGTTAAGACCCAGGTTTGTGTGTGTCCTGAAGATACATGTACATTACATGTATGGAGAGCAGTGGCTTGAGTGATCTTGAATTTTTGTGGTGTTCCCAAATGGCACATACAAATGTACTGTATGTAGACCTATCCATAGACGTTACAGATTATGTCTATACACATGCTGAATGACACTTGTGGTTTCCTGTTGTAATCAGTAAACCTCATCAGAAGGGAAGGTCCCAAATTGGCAGCGTTGGAGCACGCGCAAATCAAGCAAATCAGTCATTGTAAAGGTTGACCTGTCACGTGGAACAAGGAACAAGGGGAGGGGGTTTCTGTATGTTTAGCTAATTGGAAGTGAAACTGAAAATCATGAAACTGTTCGTCAAGGAATATAGATGCTTGGATTTTGCAAGAGTAGACGGAATGATACTATGCTTTATTTTAAAGTGTTCCAAGCGCTAAAAAAACATAATTTGTAAATAGCTAGAATGTATAAAATCAACCACTAGACCACAACACCTCTACAACTACATGTACTACTACTACTACTACTACTACTACTACTACTACTACTACTACTACTACTTCTTCTTCTTCTTCTTCTTCTTCTTCTTCTTCTTCTTCTTCTTCTTCTTCTTCTTCTTCTTCTTCTTCTTCTTCTTCTTCTTCTTCTTCTTCTTCTTCTTCTTCTTCTTCTTCTTCTTCTTCTTCTTCTTCTTCTTCTTCTTCTTCTTCTTCTTCTTCTTCTTCTTCTTCTTCTTCTTCTTCTTCTTCTTCTTCTTCTTCTTCTTCTTCTTCTTCTTCTTCTTCTTCTTCTTCTTCTTCTTCTTCTTCTTCTTCTTCTTCTTCTTCTTCTTCTTCTTCTTCTTCTTCTTCTTCTTCTTCTTCTTCTTCTTCTTCCAGACCAGCACCACCAACACAACTACCACCACTAGCACAACCACTATCGCTACCAATACTGCTACCACTACTACTTACTATCACTACTTACTACCACTACTTCTGCCACTTAATACAAGTAGAATAATACTTCCTCATTCTGTATGTGGACAAGGTATAGGGCTGTTGATGATGTTGCCAGAGGCAACACATCCCATGACGTGGCCGAGTTAGTGATGTAGCCCCTTGCCAGTGCCATGTTAGAGAGCAGTAGAAGATGAACGTGACCTGACAGCCTCATCACTCATTCATCTCCCTCATCATCGTGTAGAGGGGAATGATTAACAGGCCATTCACACTAGACAAAATTTATTAAAAAATTGTATAAAGAAACATCACATAAAGAATTATTGCATTGATAAAGACATGAACAAGAACATCACATTGAGAACAAGCTTGGGGAAGGTCAGCTCTCATTGGTGTCAGCTACTGTCAAAGGAATTGTTCGAAGGTGAAAACTATAGCTGACTGGTCTTATCAGTACGCACTTACAAGAAGCTCAAACCTATTATCCTTCGATATTTATGTTCACATACATGTAGGCAGTTGACCCTGTTCCTTTAAACAATGCTTAAAAGGGCATCACTTACTCATTTTGTGATATATGACACTCAGATTCTATGAGGAAAAAAATGAATTACTTATTAATTGTGCTAGTTTAAACAGTCATTTTTCTCCTGGCACACTTGCTCCAGGCTTGATTTCGTCAATGATGTAGGTATGGGGTAAGGTTGAGGGTTGTTATAGGGTTACAGGTTAGGTGTAAGGTTGAGTTAGAAGTAGAGGCACATGTGTACCTGTATCGTTTTGGGTCACGACTGAAATAAGGAACTTGATTTAATAGTGCAGGGAAATAACCTCAGAGCAATAGACCGGTTTACTAATACATGTACATTCAAGTTTATGGGTGTTTCTTTCCTGGGGACCTAGTGACAAGTTATTCCAATAACATGTTAATACTGAATGAACCACAACACTTGGAATCCAGTCTGCATCCATTACTTGTTGCTATATCAGGCAAGCCTCAGGCAAGCTTCTAAGTTGTTCAAGAACAATCTTTATATAAATAGTATGCCTAACATTTTGAATATGTTAGTAAACCTGTCGAATGTCTCACAGCATGTGTCGTACAATCGAGGTACATGCACGATGACCAGTCTGAGGTACCCGGTGACCAGTCTGAGGTACTCGATGACCAGTCTTGAGGTACCCGATGACCAGTCTGAGGTACCCGATAACGCTGTGCATAAGCGTGTAATGAGGTACTCGAGTACACGCCCAGGCTTACAGGCGGATACTCGTGTACTCGGCCGCCATGTTTTTTTTTTGTTTTTTTTTGTTGCTGACACTGTACTACGGTGGAAGTATCCAAGGTCCGTCTCCGAAAACCCACGCGATTTTACTTCGACGTGCAGTTGAAGGCGCCGATTTGTGCTTTTTTACTTTTCACATATAATAGTAACAATGTTGTTTTTAGAACTAAAGATGACAGACAAATTTTCCTCCGAGTCCAAATGAAAATCCGGACATTTGAAAACATTTTTACCCACGGTACCATGCCGGTGCTCTTCCGGGCATGGGTGAGCGTCGGCCTGCACAGTGCCAGGTGAACGGGCCAAAAAAAAAAGTGGCGGCCGAGTATACGAGTACGAGCGAGAAATTGTACTCAAGTAGTTTTCAACAGTGCGAGTACTTGAGTAGCCTTAGTACCCGATGACCAGTCTGAGGTACCCAGTGAACAGTCTGAGGTACCCTTATCAGAGCTGCCAAGTAGTACGGATTTACGTATGGATATCAAATTAAAATACTGACGTACATTTTTTCATGTTAAAATGCGGTAAAAGAAAAAATCAGTTGTGTATAAGTCTATGGGCGGTGCGCGCGCTGTGTCAATCGTGTATTAGTCAATGGGCATGGCTGGTGCGCACTCCGTGCGCTGAAAGACGTGTGTCGGCTTAGATATCCGTGTGTGTATGTTTACTAAGCATGTGTGCGGTGCTTCGAGCATGCATCGATTGTCTGCGTGTGGGACTGAAGTGGAATCGGTGCTGCAACTTGCCAATATGAGTACACGTGTGTATGTGTACGTGATGTGTACGTGTGTGTGTTCTAATTGTGCATGCGATGTGACTATACGACTCGAGTTAGAACTGAAATGAAGGACATTTGCAGAAAAGTGTAGAGGTGTTGTGGTCGAGTGGATACGTCACCGGACTATCGATCACAAGGTCCGCGGTTCGAGTCCCCCCGCGGCACTAATGTCCTTTGGCAAGATATTGATCTACATTTGCCACACTCAACCCAGGTGAGGTAAATGGGTACCTGGTAGGATTATTCCTTGAAATGCACTGTGCGCTGATATCGGCTGCCGGAGCTAAAGCTAGGGTAATAATTTCCAAAGCTCTTTGGAAGCGCATAGAGATGTTATTTCATAACGTATTATGCGCTATACAAGAACTGAACTATTATTATTATTATTATATTAAAAGACTGAAGGAATTGTCCGGTCTGACGGTAATGAATGTTCATTTGATAAGCTACATGTACACGTATGTGTAGATCTACTTCTAAGGGTTTTTTTTTTTGAAAGGGCAAATTTTTAATGTGTTACTGTTAAGTCCATTGTGCAGTGCTTAGGCCTTAGTTGTTAATGTGTGGGACGGAAATGTAATCTAATAGGCCCAATTAAGTGATCGAACATCGCCGATATGCTGATGAATATTTTTTCACGCGGAAAAAATACAGATTTTGGGGTCAAAATAATGATTTGGGGGGATAAAAATAGTGAAAATGCAAAATACAACTTGGCAGCTCTGCCTTATAACCAGTCTGAACGGGGATAGGATTACGTGATTGTCTCCCCATCTGGCTGGTGTACTCTATCCCCAGAGAGTGCAAACATGATCATGCTTTTAATATTACCCCCACCATAGCCTTGATCATGACAACCTCAATTAAAAACAGGAATGCTGCTTGAACCGTAGGCCAAGTTCATGCAGTGCCTAACATTACATCCATCCATACACACATGTAGTTTTAATTATACAGTGTTGAATAAAAGCTAGTTTGTTGTAGTTATATGCACATCTAGATTACCTCAATAGATCATTCCCGACAGCTGTTCCTTTTATTGTATTACTAACTATAGTTTGTACGTTTCAATCATGTGTATTTTTAATAATGTTACATTTCTTGACTGTACTGAGTGTAACAAGTATCCATATTGGCCTACATACCGGAGATACATGTACATGTACATGTACTACGAGTATGATATGTCTTTGACTATATACACTTTACTATAAAAAGTATTGATGTACATGCCCTTTTGCGCTACTTAAAGGTAAAGACCAGTTTTGGAAATGCCCCTCTCTCAAAAAAATGAAATGGAAGCTCTCATTACCAATCATGTGAAAGAATATGTTTTGACTAATACGTGATGATACAAATTTTGCCGGGAAAGTCGGGAAACCGCCTTCGACATGTAATTGATATATTTGGTAAATTATTATATCTATTGGGACCAAATAGATATCCCGCACTTGGTCGCGGAGTCCCATATACGTCTTTCTGTGTACAGTGCTTGTAACTTTACCAAGACTGGGCCAAATTTCTTATCATTTTGATGATTCCAGAACCTTGCAGTACACACCAATAGTTATATGCTAGATGATCAACCTTTTCTGATCGATTCCACAACGTTTCTTTCACAATGCAATTGCATTTCCAGAACTGGCCTTCAACAGATAGTATGATAAATGTGGTAAATTTGATACATCAAACAGAATTTTGGTTTTGAAAGCAACTAACCAGTGGTGTTCTATATTTTGAAAGTTGGTAAAAATCAAAACAAAACAAAACAAAAATATAAAGTTGATGTAGCTTTTTGAGCGAAACATGAACACGTGGGTGTTACGAAACTGGATCAAGACCACTTTTACTTTGGAACAACCAAATATGGCCAGCATTTATCAATGTGTACTCTTGAATTACATGTACATGTAAGAGAACTCAATACACTAATTTATATCATCTACTTCACACTGTCATTAAAGATACTATGTCCCTTTTGCAGCCAACTTTAAATTCTGTAGAACTTTACAGGAATTATGAATATGTCATGTATGTCCTATCTGTGAAATTTAAACGTTAGCAGTGTCCTAATATTCAAATTATGCAAGGAAACCCGTTTACTTGCTAGACTTCACTGTCAGACACTATTGAGTGACTGACTGGCCTTTTTCATCTTTGGTAATAACATATACATAAAATGAGCTGTAAAGGGTACATGAGCATTTGTCTACATCAATAACCCACTTCTTGTAATGGCCAAAATTAAACTGATTGAATCTTTGCGCAGCATAAAACGTACAACCATTTGGTACAATGGTCTGAAAAATCAGACTATTACTTACTGGCTCTATAGCTCCTAAGTCGATTTGACAACTAATAGTCGTTATTTTCCCACTTAAAGACATTTTCAAGCCCCCCTTTTTTAAGGGAAGTTCTAAATTAGTATTGTCTTTCAAATGCCGTTGGAATTTAACCTTTTCATTTTTTTGGCCTGCAAATGGGACATAGTATCTTTAAGTTAGTAGTAACAATGTTAAAAACATGTACATATATTCAACATTGTTACTGGGATATCAGCAGTAACATTGCGATTACAGCCGATAAGTGCGATTATTAAAATTTCACTTAAATTGTATCGTAATGTGAAAGAGGATGTCATTTAAGACACATATCTGCAAGGATTTTCAAAACAAATGTGTTTTAAGTCGAATATTAATGAAAGAATACAAAATTTGGGTTTTCTGTTGTATGCAGAAAACCAAAATTATGTATTCTTTTATCAATATTTGGGGCTCCCAAAACTTTAGAGGGGCTTTAAAAGTTTAAAGTTGTAGATACCGGTATGTTGACTGAAACCAATCAAACGTTCAAGAAATTAAAGTGTACAGTTTGTATACCTGACCTGCTGTAACCTTGTACATACAGAGGCTCTGTGCTAACTTTTTCCTGGGGGGTACAGACCGAAATATTGGGGATCCATTTACATTAGGCCCTTGCTTATAAATATTTAAAGATTTTTTACATGTTACGGGTTCTCAATGGTATGTCAGGGGTACATGTGTATTCGACACCTGTAAGTCTTGAGCACTAGATGGGTCAAAGAGATCTCCTTGGATGGACACAGCAGCAGTCCTCTCCTGTACAATGTACAGGTACATACACATGTACATGTAAATTACTACATGTATGTATGTCTAGATTTGCCCGTAGTCCTGTGGTGTAAACACTTTAAACCGGTGATGTGAACCGCTTTACAGATATTATTACACTGGTCATCAGATTCATGCATGCACAGTGTGCACTGTATCCACTCCCTGGGGAGTACGGAGTACATGTACAGTGTATGCCTACGATATGGTCACCGTGAGGGCATATGGTAATGTCTATCACAAAGGCTTTCGTCATCCTACCCGCTCCCCATTTCCCTCCTGGGTATGGAGTGGCAAAATTAGACTAATGCCTTGCCAAAGGACATTATTGCCATGTCAGGGTTTGAACCCAGGACCTTTGCATTTCAAGTCAAGTGCTTAAAGGTATTATACAATTCACTCCTAGATCCTAATCAAACTTTGTCCCATTTGCAGGCCAAAAAATGAAAAGGTTAAATTCAAACGGCATTTGAAAGATAGTACTAATTTAGAACTTCCCCCGAGACAAAAGGGCTTGAAAATGTCTTTTTGTGGAAAAATAATGACCGTTAGTTGTCAATCAAATTTAGGGATCGCGGTCGTTTAATTAAATAGTCTGATTTTCAGACCCTTGTACCGAATGGTCATACATTTTGTGCTGCGCAAAAATTCAATCAGTTTAATTTTGGCCATTACAAGAAGTGGGTTATTGATGTAGACAAATGCTCATGTACCCTTTACAGCTCATTTTATGTATGTTATTACCAAAGAAAAAAAGTCAGTCAGTCACTCAATAGTGTCTGACAGTGAAGTCTAGAAAGTAAACAGGTTTCTAGCTTGCATAATTTGAATACTAGGACACTGCTAACGTTTAAATTTCACAGATAGGACATACATGACATATTCATAGTTCCTGCATAGTTCTACAGAATTTGATGTTGGCTGCAAAAGGGACACTCAACCACAATACCTCTAATCTCCTGTAGCAAGATGTAAATGTGCATGTATGCCACTCTTGACCCAGGTGTAGGGGGTGGGTGGTGCCTGGTAGGATCAATCGTTGAAATGCACTGTGCATGACTGCATGGCTAATGAAGTTTAAAACTGGGGTAATAATCGCCAAAGAATGCACTAGTGATTTAAATGAAATAATATCATCACTACACATGGTTGGGTTTTGGGGTTGGTAGACCAATTAACTTGTTGACAAGAGTATTTCCAAACTGAATTACTGCTTTGACCTGTACTAGTTTTAAAAAATCTTTTGATTTTGTTTTGTTCACCCTGGTGAAACTGTCAAGTTGAATGGTATTTAGCAATGGTTGAATTAATTTAGGTGTCCTAATTGTACTTGGTATTTGAGGAATTTTACTTTTGTTTGGAAAATGTATGCAATTTTACTGTCTTCTATGATAATAGAAATTTTGGTTAAAACAAAACTACCTTTTCAGTTTACTTTGGTAATTGTGGCATAGGTATATAATTATGTAGAATTGTAGATTGTGTCAAAAAGCAGTTTTACAGAATATTAAAGATATTGCTTCAATTACAGTACCATTATCAAGGACAAGGAGAGTCATACATACATGTAGATTTCAGCATACCATAAATGTACATCCATGATTATTGATTTCATAAATTTTTTTTCTGGATGTGCACTGTTGAAGGGATGTGGTGTGGGCCTATAGTATTAGTATGTGGATAAAGCATTAGTTTGAATTATTTGTTGTCATGCAAAATTCTAAATGCCATTAGAAAATGCCTGTACATATTAGGTAATTTTGAATAACTGAATGTTTGGTCTCCTGGTTGTACTTTACCTGTATAGTACAAAGTCTAAGATTATTATGATATCTAATATTATGATATCTAATATTATTGTATCAATCAATGCAATTGTCAGATGATTATACCATAAGTATTTAAATGTACATGTTCAAATAATTCATTATTTATCCAGATCTTCAAACCTTATTAGGCGCTAGGCTCATAAATTTTGTATGTGGGATACAAAAAAAAAGTATAAAAAAAAAAGTCAACCCTCCATAATGTTACATGTATACATACATATGAATTTATGTGAGGGAACATTAATATGTCTTTTTTCATTGTTTTCAATACTTTGTAATGTCACTCCAAGAGACTATCGACCTTACCATGACCCCCACCAGTACTGATTTTGCCACTGGCCATAGACACTCTGGGTGGATGTTAAATGTAGAGTGGAAATTCAACAAGGAAATTATTAATTCCTGCTGACTTGGGTGAGAGAGAGAAAGAGATGATTTGATGTGATAGACGGGCTTGTTGGCATTCTGACCTCTGCAATGTCAAAGGCCTTTCCTTTTGAAAGGAGAGAGGGAATGTTTTTACAGTAGCAAGATAAAGAGAAGATAGGCCTATCATGTCTTACTCTTCAAGATAAAGACCAGTTCTGGTCATGCGATTGCATTGTGAAAGAAACGTTGTGGAATCGATCAGAAAAGGTTGATCATCTAGCATATACATGTAAGTATTGGTGTGTACTGCAAGGTTCTGGAATCATCAAAATGATAAGAAATTTGGCCCAGCCTTGGTAAAGTTACAAGCACTGTACACAGAAAGATGTATATGGGACTACCCGACACGTGCGCGCACATGCGCGATATCTATTTGGTCCCAATAGATATAATAATTTACCAAATATATCAATTAGTAGGCGGTTTCCCGGCAAAATTTGTATCATCACGTATTAGTCAAAACATATTCTTTCACATGATTGGTAATGAGAGCTTCCAGTTCATTTTTTGAGAGAGGGGCGTTTCCAAAACTGGTCTTTACCTTTAAGGTCTTAGGTTTCTATGTTTGTTTATACTTGTTGTGTATAAACAAATGTATGCACAAGATTTGCAGTGGAGCTTTTTGTTGTTTGGATACACTGTATGTGACGGATCTATATGAATACATGTACATGACTTGTAGTACTGTAGAAGGGTTTATAGACGTTTGGTCTGCAACCAGTTCATCTACTACCCAATTGGTCTATTCCTATATGGTCTGCACCCAGCCCGTCTATTGTCCACATGGTCCAATAATCATTTTGTCTACTTATCATTTGGTCTAATGACCGTTTACCTGTAGGCTAAAAGTTTTTTGGTATATTTCCCATTTGGTCTAATCTCAAATAAGTCTATTACCCACTTGGTCTATCACTCATTTGGTCTAATTTTCAGTGGGTCTAATTCCCAAGTTGTGTAATGCCCATTTGGTCTACCAGCCATAATTAAGGTCTTATAATCAATTGATGATTATTATTCTTTATGATTAAATGATATAATGCTCTCAAATTCATATCCGTTTCCACCATATTTCAACCCTTTTCTTTCTTTGTAGGAGGCATTTTGGTGCATGGTCCAAATCTGTGAACGCTACTTGACTGGTTACTACAGCCCTGGGTTAGAGGCTGTTCAGGTGGATGGTGAAGTCCTGTTCGGTCTTATCAAGAAAGTTCTACCTGCAACACACAAACATATGGTGAGTAGGTGGGATATGTAAGGGTTACTAATATGTACAGATAATTTAATTCCATGAATAGCTTTTCCCATAATCAGCAGCTCATTTACAAATGTGCAGTACTTAAAGAAAAGTTGTGAATTGCCAATGACGACAAATGACGGCAAATGACAGCCACAGAAAGAAACTTTTTTCTAATTGTAAAGAAAAAAAATGTCAGTGGACATTCAGTTTTTGTTAATTATTCATTTCCGTCGGAAAAAATTGAAAGTCAGGGGTGCGTCTTATACACAGGTACAGGATATTTTGAGTCCTCAATTAAAACCTCAAAATGCTACTTTTTAGTGGTTTTCGAAAATCTCTGTGTCTCAACATAAAGTACATAATGCGAATAAAGAATAGGATCTACTATTTGAAGTTAACCTACCTTCCTAATTTGAAGGGGAGAGAGTTTTTTTTTTGTTTTTTTTTGTTCAGTCTCGATAAATTATGACCTTACACATAGCACTTTCCCGGCCGACGCTTACCCGTGTCTCCAGCTCACACACCCGTATCTTGCAGCTCACTCACACGGGGGATATCGAATCACCACTTGAAAACTAGCCTGTCCAAATTTCTGTTTGGACTCGGAGGACAAATTTTCTGTCATCTTTAGTTTTAAAAACAACATTGTTACTAACTTACTATTATTTGTAACAAGTTCACAAGCACTTCAACTGCGCCTTGTAATAAAATGAAAGTATTTCCGAACGCTGAAATAAGACGCGATCTGATCTGGTTTTCTAATGTACTATGGTGTCTGCAAAAAAGCATAAAAATAGGGGTGCGCCTTATACACAGGTGCGCCTTATACACGGAGATTTACGGTATTCATTTATTCAATTCTCATATTAATTCGCTTAAATTTTTTTTCATGAACTTTCATAAATCTGAACATTTCATGTAAAGGAAATTTCTAGTTTAACAATGTTGCTTTTGATAATACTTATGATTTAAGGTCTATTGGTACTATCTTTGCTATAAAACATGTACCTACATTGTAGGCAAAGTGAATTGTCACAGTCTGAAACATATTCCCAGCAAGTGCAGACTATCGTGTTCTCTTTCTTCATTAGTATTTATTGATTGTTTTGATGCTGACCTAGAATCTGTTTCTATTTTTCTCCTTCGTACTTTAAACCATTAAGAACAATTCCACCCACATATTCTCTCTAATTACAAATAGAAACCAATACTGAAAAGAAACCTGTAATTATATTTTTCCTCTCTTCCTCTACTTGTATTACATTGTCTGATGTTCTGATAGCTTTATTTTTAATGGCTAGCAAATGTATGCAAATACATCTACTGTAACTCTACACTTTCCTTTCCCCTTGGGGGTCGGAAGCAAAATACTAGGGTACACCGACCCTTTTATATTTTGACAGTTTGATGTTTTGATATATTTGACCGTTTGGGGCCTATTTTTGTCAGATCCCTGATAGTATAGTAGAGCTCTGTGTAACACATACATTTTTTTCCTGCCCTATTGGTTCACTTTCTTAAATCATTTTAAGATAACATCATGTATGTGTAACATCTTTTGAAAACGTTTAGGCTCCTTGTAAAAAATGCATTTTTTTGTTTAAGCCACATGCTTCTCGTACAAGCCAGATATAACTTATTTCATGAGGATTCCAAGGAAGCATTCACAAAACTCCTCCTACTCCTAAGTGCCACTTCTGAAATGTATAGTTTATGGACACAAAGTTATATTTAAAGGGAAATCCATGCCAAATAGACAACTACTCTAAAACAAAGCAGAAAAATCAGAGCAGTTTAAAATTTGTAATCACTATACGTATGGGGCTTCAAATTGGCTGAAGCGGTAATGTCAATGTGATGTAGTGTTGGACTACTTTCCCATATGTTCCAACATATAAAATGACTAAAATGCTGATTTTTAAAAATTCATTGCTCAGGAGGGTCTATTCTTTTTAGGGGACCTATAATAATATGCTATCTATAATATATTTTGAGTAGTGCCGCAAGGGAGAAGGAACTTCATTAATATGAGAAAAACAGAAATTTTTGTACACAGCGAATGGGAGAGTTATCTACCTCCTACGTCACAATCCACTGACCGAACTACCAATTTGAGATTCGCATAGACTTAGTGATCTCATATTTCAAACATTCATAACTTCCTTACTATTGGTCCGATTCATTTCAAGCTAATGCTATTTTGTTTCTGTTATTTTTCTGCTTTCATACAAATCAACTTATTACAAGGGTTGGATTGCCCTTTAAGAGCTATAGATCACATTATTACCATGAGATACAAGTACAGGGATAGCTTTTACATGTATTTAGACCTGTAGCTTGTTTCGATGGTTAAGTGTTACAGCTCAAAGCAGTCTAGATGTAAGCCTGCATGTGTAGTTTTCTAGTCACCCGTGAGTAGATGCAAAGTGTCCAAAAAAATCTGTTACCGCTGTAGGCTGATTCTGTATCAGAAAAGGGGACATTTTCTGGCCTACAAACTAAGAAACAATCATTGAAAAAAATCTTTTGCGGTCATTACATAGTGATACCAGAAATATCTTTTTTCTTTCTGTGTCAATGGTCATATCGAGGAATTTTACATTTCGATTTATTGGGTAAAATAGATGGGGGAAATGTGTTGCAGGAGATTTTGTCTATTAATTTCATCCCTAATTATGAATTACTTTAAATGATCAATGATTAATGGTAAACTGATTTAAGTTTATGAATCCCCGAAAAAAAAATCCTAATCTATTTCATACTTTTTGTTTTACTTCTAGTCTTGAAACTGTGGTCAAAGTGTCCCTTTCTTAAAGGGAATTTCCCTGCAGTGCCTGTTCCGTACAGTGTACTTTACAAGCTATTGCTGGACATTTAAAGAAGCAAGTTCAATACTGCTTTAGATGGTAACTGTTGATTCAGTTCCATCAGAATTTGATCTAGATATCCAGGAAATATCAGATCAACTTGTCAGAAAGATCTCTCATACTCATCTGCACTTCCCTATTTTTCTTCTTCGAAACAAGCTATTTCGCTAACGTCATTTTATTCCGTTTGTACATGATTATGCACTTTATGCTCCTTTTATGTGGAAAAAAAAGGAAATACAAAGGGGGATAGTTACTTTACCCCTAACAATAATCAGTGGGCTTTGCTAAATGACATTATACCCTTATTCCTTGATTTTGAATCAGAAGAAACTCAAACAATTTAGCTAACGTCACTTTACCATAACATGTATAAAAGGTTCTGCAAAACTGCTTCATGTTGCCTTACATGAACAAAAAGAATGAGGGATAGTTACTTAACTCTAAACGGTAATCAGTAGGCTTCCCTTACTGACATATTATACTCCTATTACTTGGTTTTGAATCAGAAGAAACTCAATCCGAACCATGGCTGATTCAGAATGAATCATGAAAGGGCGGTGTTGTATTTTGTTTAAAGAGAGAGGGATACTTAGATATCTTTAGCAAAGGTCATTTTTCATATGTCCCTACAATCATGTTGCATTATAGTACTTCAAAATAGTAATATTGGGGATTTGCCAAGTGTAACTTAATTGGGATTCTAGAAATTACTAGATATTAAATGCATGAAACAAAAACTTTTAAAGAAGCCTTTAATTCCTTAGCCAAGAAAGAAGCCTCACAAATGGAAATAAATTATAGCACATAATCTATCTGGAATTAAAATGTAAATGTACATTGCACATGAGCTGGGGGTTGTGTCTTGCCGCCATTATCTCATCAACATTATCTTGCTCTTTTCTCATCCTGTTTCTCTCCCCCCCCCCACCCACTCTTTCTTCTTTCTCTCTTCCTCCCCGTCCTCCCTCCCCCATCTCTCTCTGTTTCTCTCCTTTTCTGTCTGTCTGTCCCCCCTCTCTCTCTCTCTCTTTCACACACACTCTCTCTCCCTCACTCCCTCCCCTCCCACCCTTTCTCCTCCCCTCCCACCCTTTCTCCCTCCCCATCTCTCCCTCCTGTCTCTCTCTCCCTCTCTCTCTCTCCCTCTCTTCCCCTCTCCCTCTCTCCGTCCCTCCCTCTCTCCCTCTCTCCCTCTCTCCCTCTCTCCCTCCCTCTCTCCCTCCCTCTCTCCGTCCCTCCCTCCCTTTCTCCCTCCCCATATCTCCCTCCCTTTCTCCCTCCCCATCTCTCCCTTCCCTCCCTCTCTCCCTCCTCCCTCCCTCTCTCCCTCCTCATCTCTCCCTTCCCTCTCCTTCTCCCTCTCTCCCTCCCTCCCTCCTTTCTGCCTATCTCTGCTTGAACCCTACACAGAAGAAGCATCGTATAGAGCCCATCCTCTACATGACAGAGTGGTTCATGTGTCTCTTCGCCAGGACGTTACCTTGGACGTCGGTTCTCAGAGTCTGGGATATGATATTCTGTGAAGGTGAGCCTATAAACCTATTCACTACCGACTTCTCTCATTTCCATAAACGTTATGCAGCCACCACCCCAGTTCCCACACTCAGTGCAAACCACCCATATGTGAATATGTGTTGTGGGCACAATGGTTATGATTGGGACACTTTTTCTGAGTGGTTGTTATTCACAGATAGCCCCAGCATATGAGGTTTTCACCATCAACTTCAATTTCTTTAGAAATTAATCTGCTTTTCCTACATGTACATGTACTTAGTGTTTCCGCTCTCAAAGTTTGACAGAATTGGGGGTACACATGCTTGTATTAAGTACGGTAAAAAAACGAAGTTAAGTCAATAATTGTTATCATACATATATTTTTGTGGACGACAGGGATACAGATATTTTTGTAAGTTGCTGTTTTGGTTGATTCACACACTCAGGCTACTAATACAGTACATGTTTGCAAAGAATGTATGCATTGCCAGTTCATTGTAACATATTGTAAAATTTATGACCTTACAACAAATTGCAAAATTTGCAAAAGTGAAACCCTCATGAAAATAAAAGCTTATACTGTACTGCACTGATGATGCATTCAACATCTCATGTCACATTATCAAACAAGACACATACAGTATCTCTAAAAATACATTCATGATACAGATTTAAGACCTTTGATTAGATCATCTTTCAGATTGTTGAGTGACTTCCAGATTTGGGATTTTATAGCAAGGAAAGGGATATCCCGACCTAATACCAAGTTTGGCGTATCATTTCCATTTTATGATCAAATCATAGGCCTACTATGTGTGTCACACAGACAAGTTTAGTTTATACTTTTGTATCAAATTTATAGGATAGGATTACTGATGGTTATCTGTCTACGGTAGAAAATGAAAGTGAAAGGCAGAAATATGAAATCTATGCATTACATGTTTCAATTACTTTAAAGGCATCATTTAACAATGTTAAATCTGAGATGCATGGCCCTACATGTACATGTTACTAGTGTCTGTGATATGGTATAATATTGAAGCCCTGAAGAAATTGCGCTTCAAAATGATCATGAAATGCCTCAAAAAAGTAAAAATCTTTGAGTGACCGGTTTTACCATATTCATTTCCACCAATAGACTGTAGTGTTATAAAAAAACTGTTGAGAAAACGGTTTTTGAGATTTCGATTTCAATTCACAAATATCTTGATAATCAGACAGGTGATCGGCTTGTAAAAGTCATGGGAATTATGATTGCAGCATGAGCTAAATCCAGGATTTTGTTTAGAATCTGAGGCAAAGATACCCAATCCTTTTAAGGGCTTGACCCATTGGACTGAAACAAAATAGCTATTTAATTTATTTTCAAATCCGTCTCCTGGAATGTGTTTGAAAAAGGTATCGATAATTGGTTTGCAATGCCAACAATCGGAGTAAATTGGCGTTGAGTTCTCAGCATAAATTTGTGAAATGGAACATAAAACACCAATATCCAACCCTTTTCCATATACCGACATTTAAGCTTCAGGAGAGGGATTTGGGAACAATTTCATAGTTATCTTTAATTTTCAACTCTTTTCTTTACAGCTTTAAATGAAACGGCACTTTTCTTCTTCGAAGGTGCCAAGAATTACGGCAAAGTCTAATGCATATTGACGAATTACTTAGTAGATGAAGTCTCGGCCCAAAACAAAAATATTTCTCAATTAATTTCAAATTGGTATCAAAAGCCAAAATATTAATTTGATTGTGTCGTGTTTATGACCCTGTAGAACAAAACTTGAAATCAAACCATACTTTGTCACAATTACAGTTCTGCCTTTACAGAGATAATGACAGGTTTAGTGGACTTCCATTTGATGAGGTATTAATTAGCTTAAAGCCCCTGTCAGGTATCTGCAAGCCCTCAAAAACTTATCTCAAATGTTATCTGTAGCAGCAAGATGAGTTTATTAAAGTATGTGCACAATTTCAGATCAATAGACTGTGTGGTTTTCTCTCTATGAGTGAAAATTGAAGCCCTCATTTTGTACACAGCAATTTGGGTGAATCAAACACTGCCAGTTGAGAAATTCAAATTTGAAAAGGAAAAGGACTGTTATTTTGCTAATGATTAATATATTTTGCCACCATGCTTTCAGGAAGTTTTTGATTATGATTTTCTTTTTTTGTTAACAACATTTTGGCCCTTTTACAAGTTTTGAGATTTTCACTCTACAAGTCCCTGCAACACACTTTAAGTATACTAGATAGGATGAATTATACTTCCCAAAAATAACATAAAATGAATACCAGAAGTTTGCTATAAAGGATTTTGCCTATGCCCAAAAGTGAGTGAAATTCTTGTATTTTTTTACTCAAATATTGGACTGAATACTGGCCCAAGTTTATCAGGCAGTTGCAAGATGGTAGTTGTACTTCAAGCTGTGATTTCTCTTTTTATCCTGTTTGGTCATACCAGGTGTAAAGATCTTGTTCCGGGTAGCCTTGGTCCTACTGAAGCATACGTTAGGTACCTCACAGCAGTTAGCAGACAGTCCTGGACTCTACGAGACCATGGAGAAGCTAAAGCACATCCCCGACTCAGTTGTGCAGGAGGACTTTCTAGCTTCAGAGGTAATGACTTTCAAGCTCAAGAGTAAAGTGCTCCAAATACAATTGGTTGTTTCAAGTTGTCCCTAGTTATTTTTTCTATGCTTGTGAAACTTTTTCTCTGTCCTGGGGAGTGTTTCACAAAGACTAAGATCGACTTTAATTTGGACTTAACTATGGCAGGCCGTTTTTCATGCCACTGTTTGCTCCCACCATTTACTGGCATTTGTCTCTCAAGGGACGTACAAACCATGGTCACAAATCTACAGAATTTACATTTGTTGATAATTCATTATTGAAGGAAAAAATATTATCTAAAGATCATAATGGTGAGAGCAAACAGTGGCATGAACTGCCTGCCATAGTTAAGTCCAACTTAAAGTCGATCTTAGTCTTTGTGAAACACTCCCCTGTTTATCTCTTCCAAGTCTAAAGGCTCGTTCAGATATGACACCATGAACCGCCGCAAAAAGCAGGTGCAGTATATTTATGTGTAAATGAATAGCAACTGGGCGCAACAAAGGTCCTGCGCGTGTTCACTGAGCTCTGTGGTATAACATACAGAGATGGGAAGCGTAGTACACCGTATCCGGACACCTACCCCCTGGACATGCACCCCCTGGATAACCACCCCAGTCAACTACCCCTAGGACAACTACCCCCTAGGACAACTACCCCCTAGGGCAACCACCTTCTATGACGACTACCCCCTGGACAACTACCCCCAGACAACTACCCCCAGGACAACTACCCCCGGACAACAACCCCCGGACAACTACCCCCCGGACAACTACCCCCGGGAAAACTACCCCGCGGACAACTACCCCGGACAACTACCCCTAGGAAAGTTATCCAGGGGTAGTTGTCCTAGAGGATGGTTGTCGTAGGGGTAGTTGTCTGGTGAGAGCAAACAGTGGCATGAACGGCCTGCCATAGTTAAGTCCAACTTAAAGACTATCTTAACACTCCCCTGGATTCTTAAACCGTGGACCAGACATCATACCTTATCCCAACCCTGAGCTTAAACCTAACCCAAAACACATTTGCAATCCTAAACCCAAACCCTCTGACTCTGACGAAAATAAAACCTGGGGAGTGTTTCACAAAGACTAAGATCGACTTTAAGTTGGACTTAAATATGGCAGGCCATTCATGCCACTGGTTGCTCTCACTATTGTCTCTCAATTATGATCTTTAGATAATATTTTTTCCTTCAATATTGAACTATCAAAAAATGTAAATTCTGTAGATTTGTGACTATGATTTGTATGTCCCTTGAGAGACCAATGCCAGTAAATGGTGAGAGCAAACAGTGGCATGAACGGCCTGCCATAGTTAAGTCCAACTTAAAGTTGATCTTAGTCTTTGTGAAACACCCCTCAGGAGCGAATGTCTCCTGGGCATACGTATGTCGGAGCAACAGGAGGGGTAACATTTTGCTGGTCCTATAAAGACAGAAAGTTTGTTTGTTAGCTTATCGAAAAGTAGTGGCACGAAACACGCACCCAAAACGCATAATGTATAATTGTTGAAAAGCGTGATTTTATCACATAGAGGTAGAACTACATTGTTCGGATATGGAGCTGGTAAATGCATGTGCTATCTCAATTAGTCTAAATTAGATCAATTAGATGCTAAACATATGAAATTACATAAACATTTTCCTGTTTCATCCGTTGCAGATGCTGAAGGTGCGTGTCTTTGAGAAAGACCTGGAGGCAGAGCACTCGCTGTCCCTGGCCAGACGTAGGGCCATACGGGAGAGGCAGCTGTCATCTGAGAAGGCCGCCGCCAATGCACGTGACATAGAGGTCAAGAAGAAAACATCCAAGACGAAGAACCCTGCCAAGGAGTGGGAGAAGGAGAAGAAGAAGAAAGAGAAGGAGCGCCTGAAGCAGGCGGACACTGATTCTGTGATAAGTGTGCCTCATTCGCTGGACATGCAGGGAGAGGACAAGGCTGAAGGGGTTAGGAATGGTGTGGAAGGCGAGGGGACGTTACACAAAGACGACAAGAAGAAGAAAAAGAAGGACAAGAAACAGAAAAGTAAAGAGAAGTTGTCAATCAATACAAAGGAAGCGATGAACAGAAATTGGAGCGATGACTTACATAGTCCAGACATTGAAAAGGAATACGAGATTGTGGATAGGTTAAGTTCTTCCTCGGTAAGCCCTACCAAGAGTGTGAAGAGTAGGAGTACTACAGGCTACTCTGAAAAGGACTATACCAGCGAGGATGGGCTGGAAGCGCAGGGCAGCAAGAAAAAGAAGAAAGATAAGAAAAAGAAGAGCAAAGGGAAGGAAACCGATGTGATATCCATAGGGGATGATGCTGCTAGTATGGTTATTTCTACAGAAGGACTTACAGACACAATTGATAGGAAAAAGAAGAAGGATAAGAAAAAGAAAAGGGGTAAAAGTAAAGAGAAGGGATCGTCAGGTGAGGAGAAGGGTGATGACGTAATCAGTATCATGACAGTGCCAGACAATATGATGTTTGCAGTTGGGAAGGACAAAAAGAAAGATAAAAAGAAGGAGAAGAAGAGGACAAAAAGTAAAGATGTGGAGGTTGATATTGATCTTCCCGGGATGGTTCGAGGACGAGATGATGAAAGCGTGGACAAACTCTCACAAGCAGATGCAGAATCGATCAGATCCTTCTCCAAGAAAGATAAGAAAAAGGAGAAGAAGGAAAAGAAGAAGAAGGGGAATGAGTTGGAAAAAGAAGTGCAGGCAATTAAGGGGAATGGTGTGATACGTAATGAGCATGCGAGTGACGGCAATACCTCCTCTCCCGCTAACCTGAGTGACTATGAAGTTGTAGAGAGGTGGAGGCCGCCATCTGACAGCTCCAAGCGTGGGTCAGAGAAAAGGATGGGTTTGATATATAGCGATGAAGATATCCAGAGCCAGTGGGCCGGACTGGCCAACCTAGGCCCCCTGCCTGAGATACCCAGCTTCGATGAAATGAAAGAGCGGAGAAGGAGTCGAGAACAGGACGAGGAGAGGAGAATACAGAGGCTGTCCCCTCAGTCTGAACCCACCACACAGATCGGCGAGGACCCGACGCGGGAAGCATGGAGTGGGACCGGGATGCCCCATTCGTACTCCAATGGGATGGAGCCCGAGAGTGGGCTGTCCCAGGTGAACAATGGAAATAGGGATACGAACAGTAGTGAAAAGGTGAAGAAAGGTCCTACGAGAGACTATCACAGTTTTGACTATGGCACCACAGTATGATACTGATACAAGAGAAAAGCACTGGATAGTTGCTCGATGATGAATGTGTGCTATTTGAAAATTGGGACGCATCTTGCCCTGGATATGCATGCATCATTGGACAATTTTTACGCACTTAAGGGGATTGTCTGCTTGCTATCTCTTGATCCGGTTATGAATGAATGGATCGGCAAGTCTTCTTTGTTTGTACGGTATGTAGGTAATGGCTTCACATGTAAAATGAGTGATGAGTTACATGTACATGCAGTCTAAACAGGTCTGAATACTGCAAAGTTCTCATTAGAGAGCTCTAGAGATAGATTACATGATTAGAAAATAGATGAGTTAAACTCATTGGTTGGAGACAACTTCAACAAGTTCATTTTAATTTGTCGATCTGGGCCAGTTATTACAAAGAGTTGTAATTGATCTGAAATGGTCCCTTTTCACTCGAATTTGAAATTGATGGTAACTCTTTACATAAACAAGCAGCTACAACTTTTTTATTGATTCGATCAGTCACAACTATTTCTAAGACAAAGCCCAGGACTAAGTCACTCTGTTGCAATATGTGGAGAAATTCATACTTTCTGTCATATTTTCATGAACCTGTGAAAGCATTGATGTTCCTTTAAAGCCCCTCTGCACTAAATTTGGCATGGAGGGATTAGACCTCTGTGGTTATCTCATCAAATCAACTTTCAATTAACAAAGGAAAAAGGGGATCATTGGGGATAACAGGTACCGCTTAGGCATTGTTGGCTGTATAGAGGGCGCAAGTAGCTGTAAGTAGTGCAGTGGGGCTTTAAGGGGCTATGCACGTCCGTAGTTTTCTTACGACAAAGCAATGCAATAGAATGGTTTCTTCTCCCTCCATTACATAATTAATAATTAACACTATAACTATGAAATAATTATGTTATCATGGTAATTTAGGGACATATCAAAATTATTCAAAAATATATTCATATGGACACTTGGCATTCCATACTTATTCGGAGGATTAAATCATGGACTAAAGTTTCGAGAATACCACCCAATGTGTCTACTTCCCTTTCTATTGCAAGTGTTTTTATAGGGGGAAAAGAATAACTAGTATTAATCATATTAAAAACTGGCTCACTATATTTTTATTTTGAACTTTATCCCAAGAATTGGTCTATATGTTTCTTCTAGAGCCATACTATGGCCATATAGCTTTTATTATAAATACAATGCTCACAAATTTATGTTGTGAAATGTTATTTGTAAGGCTTCTGCTTCATATTTATATTATTTAAAGAAAAATTATATTCGTTTTTATTCTGTCACAATCATATTATTTCTTGGTCCATGTATGGTGCATACCGGTATGTAGCGTAGAGTAAATGGTGCTATGTTTTAATGAGTATGCTGATATTTTCCCGTTGAGATGACATACTCTCACAGACACCTGCCTATCTGTTTTTTGGCAAACTTTTGATGATTTATCTGGCTTCTAAAAAAAAAGGCAATGTCTGGTATTCACAAACACCACGCTTGCCCTTTTTGTCAAAATTTTGATAATGTACCAACCTCAGTGAGTACATTTAATTTTTGTTTCACCGGTGTATGAAATGCCAAGTGTGAACCTCTGCATTAAAAACCAAATTTAAATCTGTCTGTTGAGGCTACCCAAGGGAAACCAAGAAGTTGGCCACAGTAGACAGGTGACCTTGCGAGAGAGGTTGTACAACACACATTTTTTTCTCTCGAGGGAGACGGTACATGGTCACTTTAGAGAGGTGGCCACTATTAAAGACAGCTTGACTGTACATGGTAGAAGTCTGAATTAAACTACATGAACAAACAGAAGTCACTGAAATTTAACATCAATTTCTCATTTTCATTTCATGACTAGATTCATTCCAAACTGGATTCATTTAATTCATATTCAATTTTTGCTACAGAATGCTAGTAATTCTGTGAAAATCAAACGATTTGGACACGTGGCTCTTCATAAATCAATGGACTAAGTTCAACCAGGTTTTAACTTTGACTTTTTGTATGCCTGGGCCCAGTCTTACAAAGAGTTGCGATTGATCCAAATCAATCACAAGTCCTCCAAATCAATCGCAAGTTTGCAGTCTCCTATCTCTGATGTACATAGTTGCGATTGATATCAACCCTTTGTAAGACGGGGCCCTGGTCAGCTTTTATGAATGTGGGCCCAGTTTACTGAGGTGTCCAAATTCTACCCATACTCCATATAAAGGCAGTTGCTGTTGAGAGTGTTGAAGTATGCAGATGCTTGCCAAACAGCAACAACTAATTCATGCAAGCAAAACAGATTCTATCCATAGAGATGCTCTCATACGTGAATTTAATAGTTTCTCGATCATAGTTCTTGAAGAAACATTCATGAATTGGGAATAAGATAGTAAGCTGGTCCATGGGGGATAGAATACCTTTGACTGTGTTTAACTAGTATGGTACACGTACATGTTCATGTACTTGCTCATATTGCCTTTGACGCATGTGGCTATGAAAGCGTGCACATTCTATTTATTTATGTTTCAATTGTACAACAACAACAACAACATCGTCATCTCAGAGATTTATATGTGGAACTGTGCAATCATATCGAGATGTGTGAAGGGGGGAAAAAAACACTTATTTTTCATTGTTCCTAATTCCCTAGTCACTCTGTTGAAACGAAGACCACACCAACAATAGATTGGCTGGAAAATTCTATACAGCAAATAGCGAAGATTCTTTTGATTAGTGGTCTGTTTGGAGTCAGTTTGATGGTGTGACTGGGATAATAGCAAGTTTTCTTTTTCTTGCCAATCATTTTGATTAGACGTACATTCTATAGTTGTGGGTTCTCATGGGGAATCGACACCACTCGTTTATTTACGGAGATGCGTTCAAATCTCACATGCCGCAACAACAACAACAACAAAAGATAAGAGAGGAAATTCCAGAGACGACATCCCATTTGGGATTTCACAAAGGCGACCAGGATGTCGAAAAGACATCAGCTGCTTCACAAAGGCAAATTCATTTTGATAAACTTCCCCCAGGGTGGATCTTTTGAAATCTTAGGGTGGTAACTGCATAACGTAAGACCTGTAAGTCTGAAAAGTAAGATATAGATTACTCTCAGCAATGTGTATAGCATTTGGTATGTTGTGAATACCTGTTCGGTGTCAAATTCCCTGTCAGAACCTACTATTATACAGGTGTCTGTCTTTTTTTGTTTTGTTTCAATATTGATTTAAATGTAATTGTGTGTGTCAGTATAATAACAGAACAGATTGTCCGTTTGGAGCCAGAAGGGCGTTAATTCTGTGTTAGATTGAATAAATTTAAACCCTTCTGGTCCCAAGCAGACAATATAAAGCTGGTCATCCCATTCATTACCTTTACATACTTACTCCTTTGAGTACTTAATCCAGTACAAAACTAAAATTATATGTGTTCCTTTTGTTTTTGATAATGTGATGCATTGCAACGTACATCTCCATGTACAGAATGATCAAACGTCACTGCACAACACGAGTCTATATCTTATTGCAATTTTGAAGTTCTCAAATTTCATTGAAGGAAATAAATGTTAACATACCATGTATATCCATATTGACAATAAACGCACTTCATAATACAATGTTTTGTATTTCTGCTGCATTATGGTATTGTGTGTGTGTCTGTGTGTAATTGGGTTTTTACAGACGCATATCAATCGGATATTATTTACATCTGGGACTGTCCTTTAACACCATCGGAAAGATGTGACTCAGATTCGAACCTTGGCTGCTAGACCAACTCGCATCTCCTCATTTTATTCATACATCTTTGTTACAGATGTGTCAAATTTTGTCAAGAGAAATATCTATAGCCAAGTTTGAATAGGTTAAGTTGATCGTTAAATCCTGTCCTTAAAACAGTGCAACTTAAAAGAGTAATCAGCTTTACAGATAAATATGATGTTTGTTAATGGCAGTTTTAAACTGATATCCCCCTTTTATTGTGGTTGCGTCATAATTGCTGGAGGCTGTCAGAAATTTTGAAGATATCTCTGTTTGTTATTTTACCCCATATGTGTGTGTTTTTTTCACTGTAAGGAACATCATTTGTTAATAGAGGTTATATAACGTCATTTGTTCTGTTGAGATATGAAGATTACATGTAATGTACCACGTGATATGTACAATAATGTGAGAATATTGGAGGAATATGAAACAACAGCTACCATTTACAATATAATTACAACACTGTATAAAAGGAAACATTCCTAATTGAAATTATCAGTTTTAATATAAAAAATGAATGCCATCTCCCGGTGTGTGTTTTATGTTGGGTGTATTATATTTTCATCAATGTACAGAAACGGAAGCATTGTGTATTTCATTTGCAATATAATCTGCACATTTATTTAATATACTGTTTGTATGATTCTGTGTATAGCCAAAGTGCATTGCTATGAGGTATGATACTGTTTGTTGACATATTTGTGTTATATACTACCGGTATATATTGATTCATTTCCTGGTACACACATGTCTGCATATGTATGCGGAGAGGCTGTGTTTATAATAAAGACACAGTATGTTATGTTTAGTTCATATTATTTTATAGGGAAAAATGCATTTTCTTTTGAGGGAACATCAAGTAAATCAATAATTTCTCCATAAGTTGATCCTTGAACTGAGGAGCAATTTCACAGTGGTATTAAAAATTTTCATTTTTATTTATTTTTTTTGGGGGAGCTATAATTTTTATGGCATGGGACAGTGAAAGTCCTCGACTGATTAAATTTATATTTATTAGGTCAGATGATATTTGATATTACACATATTTATAATGATTATATAATGTAGGTGGTATGTAGGTTGAATACTCTTTTCTCCATTTTGGATTTGCTAATCAATAGCCACCCAGAGGAGATTATTTTATTATTTATCCCCCCAAAAAAAAAAAAAAAATCATACGTTAACCCATACTGGCCCTATTTGTAAAACAAGAAAATATTATGTCCTCTCTACTTGAATTTTGTTGGGTATTCTTAACCATATTGTATCTTCTTTCATCTAAAAGATTTTCAAAATTGAATATTCCGTGATTATAACTGTTGTCTTGTAAACCTATGAGGCTAGAGGTAGTTCATTTTTTGTGTTATTGTTTGCATGTTGTGTCCTCCATCTTCACAGCAATCGTGAACCAGCGGCAATCCTTGAACCAGGCTGTAAGAAATTATTTTTAATTTATGTTTCACATGTTTACTTGTATTTGGAAAAGAATTACAAAAAATTCATACCCCAGTCACTCTGTCAAACTCCCCCTAAACAGGTCATTTATCAACAAAATCTAGGACATCCATGTGATGTTGGATTACTGTGAGTTTTATGATGGTCCATTAGCGGTGTTGTTCTTCTTGATAAAGTGGCTTTGTGTCTGTTCATGAGTTTGTTACGCTCTGATCTTTTATAGAACATACACTGATTTTATTTTGTTCAGGGGGGAGGGGGTTGCAGATTGCGAATGGGTCGAGGATTTGTAAGGTTACTGTTTGCGGACAACTGCTCTCACATCAACTCCCCACCCCCTAAAGGAAAACAAAAATGGATTTCAATCATCTTTTGTTGTGTTAGTTTGACTGGGATATCAACATTTTCGCGACAGTCATTCCACATTTTGTGGTTTGGCTAAATAATGCTTTTGATTCAGAGCCCTAAAAAATATACCTGGGGGGTGTTTCACAAAGATCTTAAGTCGAACTTAACTCTAAGTTGGACTTAAAAATTATGGAGAGCCATTTGTAGCCTTAAAATAAAATATATTCAAAAGCAAAAATTCAAGTATTTTACACTTTTCATAAATTCCACATCAAGCACATGAAATCTCCTTGATAATAGAAAATATGAATAATTTGAATCAACATTTTATGCCTTTTAAAAATAACTTTAAAAAATATTTTCATAGATGCTAACGGCTTTCCATAATTTTTAAGTCCAACTTAGAGATAAGTTCAACTTAGGATCTTTGTGAAACACCCCCCTGATACAGGAGTAGAAAGGGCAAAGAATTCTGCACACACTGCATCCATTTTTATTTCACGACCGTAATTGCATTTGATGCTAGGAATTTAAAAAAGGAAAAAGAGCTTTTTTACTCCTTAAATTGGCAACATGTGAGAGATTAAAAATCATTGTTTTTCGATAAAAACTGGCCATTTAAAAAACTTTTCAACAATATTCTTTCCCGTGTCTATTGTTTTCAGAGACAGGGCAGTTCATTCTATCATTGTAGCGAGAAAAGACATATTATTGTTGCCAATTTGAAGAACAATATGTGATCAATTTAGCCCCCAAAATAAATCCTGTCCTGAATGATTCAACTGGTCTTATAAACCCAATAGCTACTGTATGTAGGTTGCCATTAAAAAAAAGTGAAATTATTATGTTATACATGTGCATTACATTTTATTATTTGAATGACTTCAGTATGTAAGATATGTATAAAGAAATTAATGCAGCAATATATCTCGTAGTGATTTGTCAGACATTTATAAAATGCGGTTTTTAATTACAATTTGCATAATTTTGATTTAACGTTCATATGAAATGAAGAAAATTGTACATGAAAGATATAAGGATATTGTGAGAAATAAATCAGTTTATAAAGTAAATTATTTGCTTGGTTATGCTGTTATTCTCTGTGGCCTCCATTTTCTTTTTTTTGTATTGCATGTGCTCACATTTTCTTTCTTCCTCACTTGCTTTTCACTTATTATTTTGTAATCTCTCATCCCCCTCTATTTCTCCCTCTCTCTTGCTCTCCTTTTTTCTTCCATCTCCCTTTAAAGGGAAAATCGCACATTAACCAACAGATACTCTAAAAGAAAGCAGAAAAATTGTTGAAGTACACTGGTTAAAGTATGAATGAAATCGGATAAGAAAGTTATGAATTTTTGAAAGTTGAATACCCCATACTTATTGGCACTTCAAATTGGCTAGCTCTGTAATGTCAAAGTGCCCCCCCCCCCCAAGTGAGAAAGCACTTAGGAGAAAAAGAGATATTAATATTTTTATACACAACAAATGGGAGAATTGTTTTTGAAAGTTGAATACCCCAATTTCAAATTGTGAATGACATCACAATTCACTGAATGAAATTGCCAATTTGAGATTCGCATGGATTTAGTGATCTCACATTTCAAACATCCATAACTCCCTTATACTTTCGTCACTCTATTTCTCTTATTTTTCTGCTTCCTTACCAATGAAGTTATTACAAGGGTTGGATTGCCCTTTAAAGGGCCCATGACATCGAAATACAAGTGTATTCCTGTTGGTGTGCAGTCCTGCATACATCTCATATTTTGATATGTAAACTTCTGAATTTGTTTCATAGATTTTTAAATATTTTTGGAAATATTTGTTTTTCAAACTTGCTAAGCTCCACCCCAAAAACCTCCAGATCTCATTCCCTTGTGACATCATCTGTCAGTCATCAATGAGCGAACTTGAGAAAGTGGCATGTAAGTTTGCAGAAGTCGACCACCTGTTACAATACGTAATACAATAGCAACATACAAGTTGCTATGTCAGACATGCTGTAGCATCACCAGGAAGACAAAGGCAATGATGATGTATTGTACATATGTATGGAAGCATGCAATTCTATTATGAACGTGTGCTAAGCTGGGGGAAATTACATACCATTGTCTATTCTAGAATATTATTTTAGTCTGACATGTCTGACATAGCAACTTATATGTTGTTATTGTTTGTGGTATTGTAACAGGTGATCAACTTTGGCAAAGTTACATGCCACTTTCTCAAGTTAGCTCATTGATGACTGACAGATGATGTCACAAGGGGAATGAGATCTGGAGGTTTTTGGGGTGGAGCTTAGCAAGTTTGAACAACAAATATTTCAAAAAATATTTAAAAATCTCTGAAACAAATTCAGAAGTTTACATATCAAAATATGAGATGTATGCAGGACTGCACATCAACAGGAATACACTTGTATTTCGATGTCATGGGCCCTTTAAGAACAGCTCATACAATAAAACATGCTGACCAAGATATTTCTGCTTATAAAAATATTCTTTAATTGAACCAAACATTTCAGACACATAATTTGTACAAACAAAATAATTCTATTCAACTCTTCATTATTAAAGGCATATCTTATGATATTTTGAAATTATTTAAATCATATTATATACCTCACTTTAGAAATCTAGCCATCTGATTGGTCGAAATTGGAGTCGTGATTTCAAGCCATGCCCCACTCACAGGGCCTAGTTAAAAGTTTCTACCCTCATCCTCATCCTCCTGCGATCCCCATTGGTTTGCGTGTTAAAATTGTCTTTGTGCGATCGAGCGCGGATGCCATACAGTGCTCTTTGTCTGCGATTCCCAAATGATTGAAACCTTCACTCATTTTTCAAGCGAAGATTAACAGACAGTGTTTCAGATTTTCTGTGATGTTTTAACAAATTTTTACTCACTAAAAGGCTAAGGTAAGAATTCTTGGTAGGTTTTTGTTTTAATTCGGCATATAAAAGTCATATCGACTGCTTTAATACTCGAGGACTAGCTGTTTCTATACTGGCTCGCAGGATAGTTGAATCCCCTGCTATCACCCCGAGGCGCGCCTATCCCTTGAGCGTATAGAAACAGCTAGTCCTCTCGTAGCAGTCGATATAACTATATTCTTCTCTAGCACATGTGTTATTGAACAACAGAAATAAATTCATAGACCTACACTCCTCTAAGATTACCATTTTGAGTATGTTAGGATGATCAAACGACTTGTGACTTCATAATCAAGTTAAACTATACCCAATCATGAAATATACATGAACTTTCATGACAGTACAAAATATCCATACATACCCACCTTCAATGCAAACAGAAATTGGATTTGAAAATTGTACAATTATATTTATGAGGAATTTAGCCAGTAGCCGAAAATATACTGTAACTTGATGGATATGGAGGACAGCCATTTTAGGTATTAAATGCATGCATACCGTAATCAATCTATTACAATACATCAAATTTGTATTTGTAATTCATCACTGAATTAGTCTAGTGATTAAGGAAAAATGTGTTGGACACTTTTAATTATATTCACAATTCTATGACCTAACACATACAAATGATTCTGATTAAGAACAGCTTAGCTTCTCCTTTAAACCACAAACACGATGACTATGTCACACATATTTCTGAAGTTTGAACACACCACAAACGTAAGTACAGTGTAGCTTTCCCACTCGTGTCTGAAGGCTTACGTCGGTCTTGTTTCATCATAATGTACATGATAATGGCAAGTGGAATGATAGTTTTATATACATTAGCCAACAACAAAATAAATAAAATAAGTCAAGAGGCAAGTCAAGATGATATGGACATCGACGACAGCGATGAGGAGGATGAACTTGCCATTTATGACAAATGAATTTGAAGCAATACCGACTATACTGCCTTCCGATCTTGATTTCAAAATCATTTACACTTTTTTTTTTCCTTCAATTTAATCATATTTGTTTATATTTTTACAGGTCTATGCAAAGTTAGAACCTACTTCAGATTCCCTCAAGCAATAGTGACGCATTCTAAATGAACCTGATCATTATGAAAATACAGTGTAATTCCCACTGACCATCACAGTTTCATGTTAGAATACATTGTATTTTAGTACCATATCTGACTGATTTGGGGAAAAATTAATTGTTAATTAGCATAAAAACCACCTACTTTTCTAATCTAAACAATTCTGGCTTCACTATGTAAGTTGTTTAACCCAAGGTATAAGCCTTATCCCAAGTATTTTTTTAAATATTTCTTTTACAATCTTACCAAATTGGGAGACATAATTTTGGCATGCGATAATGGACTAGAAAAATCTTGTTCGTTATCCAACTGTGACTTAACCAGCATGCAGTGCATATTAACTAAAGCACTTGCAAACATGAATTACTTGTCTATATAATTCGCCACATTCATAATCAAGGCAATTTTCATGAGGCGAAAACATTGCAGGTCAACACCATCAACATAATCAACACATATCTCATACTCACCACCGCCTCAAAAAAACATGCTGCAATGCGTTTTTACAAATAATAATAATAATAGTTCGTCCTTATATAGCGCATTTCAGGACCGCAGGCCCTCTCAATGCGCTTTACAGATATATTACCCCGGTCATCGGATTCATGTGTGCACATTCTCCACTCCCTGGGGAGCATTCCAGCCAGTCGCCATTTTACAAGCGCCACTTGCTAATCAAACCACATTAACTTTCGCATCCTACCGGGTACCCATTTAACACCTGGGTGGAGAGTGGCAAATGTAGATCAATGTCTTGCCAAAGGACATTAGTGCCGCGGTGGGAATTGAACCACAGACCTTGTGATCCACAGTCCGGTGACATATCCACTCGTCCACGGCACTTCTACAAATATAGTACCGTTTCTAACAAGTACATCGCTAATAGATATAAATACCTATGTCAAGGTCAGTCCATTGATTATTCACAATATTATTATATACAAGATATTGCTCTGTTGAATGCCAGAAGGGTGTCAACACTGTGTTAAATCATACCATTCAATGCCTTCTGGCTGTTAGCAGATGTAATAACAGCTGCAGATGGTTGACTTGTCCATCCCCCGCCAGGATGCTATGCTATATTATAATATGCAGGAATCCACATGTCTGTAGAAAATTAAAAAAAAGAGGAATATAAGTTGATTAGGTAGTTGTTATTTTTTTGTGTGGAACAAACTATTTAGAACTTTATAGAGAAGGGTGAGTTCTGGGGAGAGGTGAAAATTAATTTGAGAGTGTTTTCATTGTTATTATGCAAGTGTGGAGGAATATCCGTCAGAGAAAAAAATCTTCCCTGAAAAGCATGGCTCTTCAAATGCCTTCATATTCTAAATATGACATGTATCAGCTTAAAATGGAGGACCATGTTTTTATGCCACATGTTAATGTAGACCCATTTACATCTTTCTGTGTTGATGATTCCAGAACCTTGCAGTTCACACCAATACGTACATGCTACATGATCAATTTTTCTGATCGGTTCCACACCGTTTCTTTCACAATGAAATCGCATGACCAGAACTCAACTTTATCTTTAAATGCCCAAAGCCACGTGACCCTTTTCACTCCCTGATCCATCTAAAATGAAAATATACTTTCAGCCTTATTGTGGAAACTCGTGATTAAGTATCTTTAGGAATTCTGTTTTTTATGCCGTTACTATATATTGGGACCAGTGTGTTAAAGTGTGACATCATTTTTTTTTCAGAACTTTTGAAAACTGTGTAAAATAATATGAAATTTACTGTTTTCCCAAATGTAATGGTTACTGTTCTCTGATGGATTAAACTGCATTCACTAAACATGACATAACAAAGATTGTGTCGACCCCAAGGATCATCCCACTTGCATGGTTTTCTGAGGGACCTTTGAAATGCACTCACCTCACATGACATGACAAGGTTGTGTAGTCTCTCCAGTTCCAACAGAGCGAATACTGGCGTTACTGGACAGAGGGTGCTGTGTTGACTGACCCCTAGCTCAAGACTCTGACCGATGTTTTCTAGATTCAGACCATCTTGCTATTAGCAAAAAAATAATAATAACATGGACAATTAAAGGTCAATTCTAATTAGGTTCGTTAACAGACCTCAACCCAATACCCCATCTTTATGTTCTACATGTCATTCATCGTACAGTATCATAAAGTCAATATACCACATTCTAAACACCCTAATCTTGTAATTCTTTAAGTTCTGCCCATGGAACTGAATAACGGGCTTTAATTCATTCAAATTGTTTAATGCACAGTAGAACTACACAGGTTGTTTGGACTAACAATATATCAACTGAAACCTCAATGGAGGTCATATTCCCTGAATGCACATTGCATGTATGAGCCCGCATGCTATGCACAAGGGTGGGAAGAGCTGGATTTACCGTTATTTCTTTCTGCTCACCACTCAGTTGTACATTTTCTAACAAAGTCCTCTGGCAGGTGCTTCCTCATTTATTCAATGAAACTCATTTTTCATTAATGTGCGATTATGTTTGGTAAAAACTCTGACGAAGCTCTAAGTTAATAAGCCAGTTGAAAATGGTGCCAAGAATAACGAAAGTTAATTTTTAATTTTTGACTTAAAAAAAAAAAAAATCATGATTTGATGATGATGAAACTAGTAATTTGATGACGACTTACAGCTGTGTCAATTCTCAACCCACAGGAACAGAAGACGATGCCCTTATTCATGAGCAACCAGTTTCTAAATGGAGAAAAACAAACACAAAAATAATGGGAAGGGGGGATGGGGGCAGTTAAGAGATACATGCATACAAGGGGTGAGGTCAGAATTTGTTGTATGATGCTTGCTCCTGGGTCAATTGTACCACGGTTTATTTCCTACAACACTAACCAAATTCCTAAATTCAACTCTGGACCCAATACTATACCCAACCCCCAAACTAACCTAGAACCAAATAGCAATCCTCATCCTTACCCTATGCTTTTGAGGACATTAAGCCATCAAAAATATGTTAAGGAAAGGACAAGTACAGAGATGGGAACACACAACTATGATAGTAAATGTTAGTTGCATTTGTTTGTCCACTAATTGAAATCATTTTGAACCAGGATCTTCCCTATGCCAAGACCACTATTGACTGTTATCATTTCCCTACAATTTGAAGGACTCTAAACAAACCTCTGACATAGAGGGCAGGCGATGGAGCCTTCGGGGAAATGGTTGACAGTGGCTTGTAACTGTTCTTCCTACATTCCCTATGATGGTAGTCTCTATTGACGTTTTTGAATGATTCTACATTTATAAGCCTTTGAGAGAAAGGGCTCACACAGGAACCTGCAATAAAGTGGTGACTGTGGCGACGGTAGCTTGTAAACTGCTGTTCCTAATACCTCAGAATAGCTTCATTCTATACTAAATTGAAATGTTTGAATGGTTCTACACAAAATTTTGACAGAGAGGGCACACTACAGAGCCTTCAGTGAAATGGTTGACAGTTTCTTGTAACTGCTCTTCCTATAACTTCAGACTACTGTAGCTTCATATTCCTTGCTTATTTCTACTAGTTTTTAAATATTTGAATGATTCTATAATTACCTTTGGCAGAGAGGGCACACGACAGAGCCTTCAGTGAAATGGTTGACAGTATCTTGTAACTGTTCTTCCTCCAACCTCAGACTAGCTTCGTACTCGGATATGATGCTCATTTCTAGAAGGATAATTAAAATAAAGTTCAAATAATTTCTTTTGTATAGATATGCCCGACTTGACAAAATTCAGCGATCTTATTTTGCCTGGTAGTATAAGACACAAAATCAATCCATAGTCGTTGAAGTCTAGTGTGACAATTAAAGGCTTGTTACATATACTGCGGTAAAATGCGGCAGTTTAACAGCAAGGATAATTAAGCAGACTGTTTTGTATCTTACAAAATACAGGAAAGTGAATAATATACCCAGACCATTGTTGTGAGCAGCTCCATTTTGTTTCGTTTTTGTTTGTTTGTTTTACCCGACTGCTAAGAAACATTGTATGCTTGGAAATAAGAATCAATGCCTTATCAAAGGGCACCAGTGTATCGACTTGGTTTTGAACCCAGGACCTCCTGGTTAACTGTTGTGGATGTCCTGTACATGTACGTGAACAAGCCTACTGCCTAGATGCTGCTTATAAGTATCAGCTTGCATGGTGATGTAGATATACAGTAGGCTTACGGTTGCACCATGTGAGAGGGGGGAGGATTGGGGAGTCCTGAAAAGGACGACGGATAGTCAACCTGTTCGAAACGTTAAACCACTCCTACCACTTATCCTCTCCTACCGGCACTATATTTCTCTTTAGAACTACCGGTATAAGCTCAAGAAAGTTTACCAACAGTCCTTCTTAGGACTACCAACAGTCTTTTTCAGGACTACACACACTCAAGAAAGAAAGATTACCGACAGTCCTTTTCACGACTCCCCAATCCTCCCCCGTCTCACATGGTGCAACCGTAAGCCTACTGTATATTAAAGCCTACTGCCATTTAGAAAGACTGAGCTCTGAAATATATCTCAAAAAGTGTCAGAAATCGTAGCCAAAAGTTCTTTTAAGATAGCAGAAAAGGGACATCACATAATGTTAGATATTTCTATCAAACCTTGTGTGAGAGTTGCAAATGCAGCAATAAAAACTGCATGAAGCTTGGTGCAATCATACCGTGACGCAATGTATATCAACAACAACAGGCAGACAAATAACACTTTCAAATATTTTAAGACAAAATAATTCAATGTCATCATCTAAGAAAGAAAATAGCCCTTTTTACACCGGATGGTCCGTTTTAAAGGGGACGTCCACCCTGATATTAAGTTGGTTAAATAGAAGCAGAAAAATGAGAGAAAGAGGTTAGTACTAGAAAACTTCTAAAATGTATATTTTCAATCACACATTCACCATAGATATGGTATATTTATTGCAAATATTTTTGTATACTACCCCTGTATGAACCAAATCTCTTGCCTTATCAGTACCTTTAAAAATTGAGGTTTATGAAATTTTCTGTACAGACCATATTGATACGTCACAGAGTTCCCAATTGTGTTTGATTTATCGCAACTTCAAAAATTATTAACTTTCTTCTCTTTCATCGGATATGCTCAAACTTTCACTGATCTGTTTCTCTCATTTTTCTGCTTCTATTGAAACTAACTTAATATCAGAGTGGACTTTCCTCTAAGCCTATGGGAATTAGAAAGGTTAATACAAATGGCAACTATACTAGTCCTCTCCTCTCCCTCCAGTCTTTGTATACAATCATGCAGTCTCTGTATCTAGTTTTAGCTATGGTAGCATTCAATGTATTTCAAAGCAATTAGAAATCCAAGTTAAATAAAATTTAAAAAATTTCAGTGGGTGGCGGACTAACTTTAATCCATGGTTTAATCCTCCGACTAATTATGGAATGCCAAGTGTAAAAGTAAATATGTTTTTGAATAATTTAATCTGTCACTAAATTAAAATAAAACGCTTTCATTAGAGAAATATTTTGTAATACACTGTAACACAGTTCATTACAAAAATATAACTATGAAATAATTATGTTTTCATGGTAACTTAGAGACATATCAAATTATTCAAAAATATATTCATATGGACACTTGGCATTCCATACTTAGTCAGAGGATTAAACCATGGACTAAAGTTAGTCCGCTGAGAATACCAGCCAGTGAGTCAGCATGTCAAAAAATAGAATAACGCTTGGCTTGGATCATCCCTACCTTCTTTCATGAGTTCTTCTTGGAGCTCCTCCCTCAGGTCTAACTCATCTTCAATGAGCTAAGGAATGAAAATATATATTGGCACGTGTAAGAAGAGGATGTGAATTACTACCATCATTATATACACAGCTTGGATGCACATGGATCTCCTTGCATAGAGGCAAGAGGGAGGGTGATTTGAATGTTGCAGTTATCTCAAAAATCCAAGATACATTTTACGGAATGCTTCAACTATCCAGCATAGCGCTGACAGTACAGGGCAGGTAAAAAATAAAAGAGAGTCTGTTGTACATTATTAGTATTAAGTCAGCAGTATTGAGCTAAATTATGTAGGACAGTCTGCACATTATAAGGCAAGTTATACATTGTATTTTGTTCCACATGTCACTGAGTACAGTACTTGGAAGAAATATTAATCTATTATAGCAGATTTTGTATGAATTGGTGAGATTCTAAATTGGAAAAAAAAGTAAGTTGATTATCTTGTATTTATGGCTAAGTTTCAAGAATACAAGTCTGCTGGATATCCTTACGATTTCACAGTTAGACTGCTGACAATTGCCAAAATAACTAATGTTAGTTCTTGTACCTGTAGCATTTCATACATCCAAATCTTTTTCTCGGGAGAAGGCGGGATGGTGGGGAGAGGTAGGGATTGTGAGCGAGAGGTCAAGGGGTATATAAGAGATAAGAAATAGATAGCACTTACTCCAAAAGATGGATCCTCCCTTGTCAGCAGCCTCCATTCCTCCTCCATGACCCTTGTGACCATCAGACTGGGACTGCCGACTACTCCCGATCCTAGACGACGGACTTGTGGTAGACGGTGAAGAACCAGGCGAGGTACCTCGAACCTCTGAAGGAGACTCTCCTGCTCCTCGCAGCCTATCAAAGCATCTCTGGGAAGACAGAAGGGGTCAAGCAAATGATCAATATTAAAACCAAAGTCCACCCTTTTATTGAGTTGGTTTGAATAGAAGCGGAAAATGAGAGAAACAGGTCAGTGAAAGTTTCTCTAATTTTTCTGCTTTTATTAAAACCAAGTTAATATCAGGGTGGACTTCCCCTTTCATTTCAAAGGTTTGGCACCTGCAATTATTTTCTGAAAACAATATGTATGTTACTGGACATTTCTTTGTGATTATTAACAACAGGTTTGAGCACAGCTGTCTCTCTGAGCTGTAGAATATGCATGAATAGCCATTTGCTATAAATAACCATTACAGGGAGGGGGGTTGTGCGTCTGGTTGCTTAACAGAAATATATTGAAAGCCTTGTCTCTTGCCTTTGGATTAATGAAAATTTGCATCAAATAGCACTAACCATTATAATTATTTGCCCTTTATAATATCGTCCAACGTGCATGTATAGACTATATATATAACATGGAAACTTTGTTGAATTACTGTTCTTAAAAATTAGATGTTTGGATAAGGCCAAATAACGAAAATGAAGTGTTTCTCGTCCCCGCCTGCCTCCTTTTTAAAAACTGTTTACTATTCACGGAAAAAGCCCCCCCAGAAAAAAAAGCCTGTGATATACATTATGTTTAAATACATGATGTAGCTTCTAAAGTGATACAAATCATTTGTTTGGTCATACATTGCATCAGTGTAGCCTACTCACATAGCACAATATCTGTGAATAAATAGGCTTGGCCGGCTATAATTAGCATGGCAGCCATCTTGGGAAAAAAATAGCCAAAACATGCAAAATAGTAATGACCTGCCTCCTCCTTTTTTTAAAAGTCTGGACCAGAAACACTTATTTGTTGGTATTTGGCCTAACCAACCTGTCGGGACATGTACATGACATCATGACGTGTGGTTATGAATCTAACTTGATTTAAAACTTAATTTAACAAATTTAATTCAGATGTCTGTAAAGGCACTAGATCTAGATCTAGAGTAGAAACCCATTCTGTGCACTCCAGCAAAGCATAGAGAGTCAATACTGCGTATGGACCTCTAGCGCTGTACCATGTGCTAATAGGCAGCAATTTCACACGTGAATAGTCAATAGACTTACAACACACAAATGCACACAATCATGCCGATAAAACTGTAAGCAAGTTTGACAGTGGACTTACGATTTTAATTTTTAAATTATTCTTTCTAACATCAGTGAGTTGAAAAAATTGTATTTTACTGCTATTTAGGTGTCATCAATTGTCACTAAAGTACCGATTTTGAGTGAAATCAGTTTAATTTTGTACAGTGGTGTTTGAAATGTTGAGATCAATAAAACAGGTTTTAATACACAGCCAGGATAGCGATGCAGCTATGTGTGATTCTGTGCAATGTTATAAATTATGTTATGAATATGAATGTCAATACATTTGTCATGATAATTTAAAGATACATTTTATTCTCACTCTCAGTCTCATAATTGATATAAAAGATTTAGAATATGAATATGATCATCCACCATGAATGCCAATTCAACTTTAAAGTTTAGGTTAGACTAACTTAGAGTTAGAAATGGAGTTGAACACAAACGCATCGAGTAATCGACATTCCACAATACTTCTTTCTAGATCTAATTCTAAATAGTCTAGTTGCAGATCGACTCTAATCTCTATCATCTATATAATCTAGTCAACATTTTGTCACCCCCCGCCGTATTCATAATTTGTATTTTTAACATTTACAACAACAAGAAATAGAGGCAACGACTGCCAACCAACAATAACATTTAGCACTAATAATGGAAATGCCCAAATGCGATTACGACCCTTATTCCATTTCATGCTTCCCCGTCGCTACGCCTACGGAGGCGGGGTAAACGGGAGATCAAATCCGCTGGCCGCTCCAAGCATTGCCATCATCATAGAGCGCGAGAGCACAGGCTGTTTTGGGCCGGGCCGGGCTACATTAATTTTACCTTCTAGACTATGTACATGTATATTTACCTTTCTATAGGCATCTTTCCAAGATGGAGTAGTCTTCTTGTACATATCTCGACGTTTTGAACTTGGTGTAAAGGGAGAATCTGCCATAATTATCGCTTTGACGTTTGTTTGACTTCCTAATTAATTTTCTCGAGTTTCAGCTCAGCTGTCAGCAAAAGCACAACTTCACAACACAGCCTTTTAAAAATGTCTGACCGTGGCTTTAAAATATTTAACTCTTTGCTTCGTCCCACAGCATATGCGGAAATGAACTGATAAATATATGAAGCTCACTTAATAAGTGAAATCAAAACTTAATCAGTTCAAACACTAACAAATTATTCTACCAATGAGATCCCAGCGGAAAGAAGACCACTTGACAAAAACAACTCTCAGATTTTGAAAGAGCTTATCAATTAAATAATATGAACTGGTCTGAGCGATAGATGGCGCTCTTTATCTTCGTGAATTCTTCTTCTTCTTGTCGGGGCTTCTCTTTATTTTCTTCTTCTTCTTTTTCTTTTCTTCTTCTTCGTCTTCGAGCTTCTACTTCTTCGTCTTGATAGCCAGGTGATATCAGCACATGTTGGAAATGCCCGTCATAAATTGCAAGTCCCATCCCTGCCCCAATCCCCAATATATAAATAGAAGGGAAAAAAGTATGTGTGAGTAGTACGGTGTGTAACTGTAAGAGAGAAAGAGAGAGAGAGAGAGAGAGAGAAAGAGAGAGAGAGAGAGAGAGAGAGAGAGAGAGAGAGAGAGAGAGAGAGAGAGAGAGAGAGAGAGAGAGGGGGAGGAGGGGATAATGCTATTACACCGCTTATATCTACCCTGGGCCTCATAAATCTGCTAAAATAGAAAAATCTTCTCAACAATCCCTAAAGGACTGAATGCCCCCTGCCCGGACGCGTCTCCCCCCCGTAACCTAGCCATCCTACGCTGCATACACTGCAGTGGCGGATCCAGGGGGCCTCCTAGAAAAAACATGTAAAACACCTTTTTGGGGAAAAAAAAGAAGATGGCCCCCTCCCCTGGCGCTCAAGCAGGGGGAGGGGGTCGGTGGTGAAAAGAAAAAAAAATTGCTCACTACCCCCCACTGAGCGGAAAATCGGCCGGCACGGTTTTCAAATTTTCGCACGAAGTGGGCCCCTTTTTCGGCCCCTCCCTTGCCGCCGGCTGGATCCGCCCCTGATACACTGTATTTGAATATATGGAAAAAAAACTGTACAGGGTTGTAGACAATGAAGAGGATGCTAAGCTACTCCAACAGGACTAAATAACATCGTACAATGGTCAAGTAACTGGCAGCTACCGTTCAACGAAGGAAAGTGCAAAGTGATACACTATGGAAAGAGCAACAAGAAGTTCGCCTACACCATGGAATGCCCTGATGGGAGAAAAGATGTGGCAACGAACGAAGGAATGAGAGAAAAGGATCTGGGGGTACTATTTGACTCAGATCTGTCTTTCTGCGCCCATGCATGTAGCTGATGCGCTTCTCCAAGAGAGTCAATATCAAGTTGGGAATCATCAAACGTTCTTTTTCTTCCCTTGGGTCCAGTGGCATGCTACAACTATATAAGATCATAGTACGCCCAACACTAGAATATTGCAATGCAGTCTGGAGACCAACTTACCTAAAGGATCAAGATTTATTAGAAAAGGTTCAGCAACGAAGTTACACGACTCATTCCAGATGAGAAGCATCTAAGCTACGAAGAGAGACTCAAGACACTCAAACTACCATCAGTAGAGTACCGTAGACAGAGTGCTGATCTTCTTCAAATATACAAAATCATGCATGGATTTGAGGCAGTATGTATAGAGAAGAATGACATGTTTGAAATCATCGAAGAATCCAGAACAAGGGGACACAGGCTCAAAATAAGGAAGCCCCACAGCAAATCTAAGATGAGGCAGATGTCATTTTCAGTGCGGAGCATAAATAATTGGAATAACCTTCCTGAAATTGCCATTAATGCCTCATCAATCAATAAGTTCAAGTCAGAACTTGAAAATCAATTGGAAGCACCACCCGCTGAAATACTACCCATACCAACGCGAATCTAATGCAGTAAAGAGGGGCACATAAGCTGAAGCTTCAAGCCTCGACACCAAAGTAAGATAGTAAGTAATGAATATTTGCGTTGGTACGGTGTGGTGGAGATCAAAATTAAGATTCTGGATTCTGGACTCGATCAACCAGTATGTCGCAATGATTATGGACAAGTTACGACCTGGGTAGTCATTCATTTACGGTCAGCCTCCCGATTTTCTCGCAATGTCGTTTATTTTAAGTAAACATAGCTTTGCACTTGTAATTTTTGTATGAAATCTCAATATTTTATAATTATCGCATCAGATTCTGTGTGCGTGCGTATCATGAGTATTTATGAATAGCGCATGACGACGTATAGGTTCCTATTGAGCCAATCAAATGCAGCGGTAGGATGGCTAGGTTAGGGGGGGGGGAGACGCTGCCCGGACCCCCAATTCATCATCAATAGTGATCTGTCAGTTTATGACAGGTTCAGTGCCGGGTTCAGTGACCCAAACAGAATTCTACATCAAGTGTCTCAAGTGTCTATGATACTAACAATTATAATTTTGTTTACCCGGGAAAGCCTCATCGGCAATGCTGTTCTTCCTGAGGGCCCCACAATTATTATTACCCCAGCAATTCACAGGTACCCAGTTAGGCCTACACCTGGGTGGCGAGTGGCAAATGTGAATAATGCAAACAGACGTATAGTTCGTTTGTACCAGGAAGGTATCAGCTTCCTGGTTTTATTGAGAATGAGTCTGAACTCATTAAAAACTAAACTGTTTAAGAACGTTCCGCAGTTATAGCTGCGAATAAAGCCAACTGGTTATATATTCATGCATCGAGTTTCTGGTATTGTGCCCCCCACCACTCAGTGTTATTTAGGTACGCGTATGCTTGTTCCTCCCTTTGAAAGCACCCCTATCTCAGGACTGCCAACATTTCTGAACCCCCTTTCGCGGGCTTTTCCTGCCTTGGAGGCCCCCTAAATCCGGAACACTGCTCAATGTACCCCCCTATCTCAAGATATTTTATAACCCCCTTTTTAAATTTCTCAGGAATCCAAAGAAAGACAGAAAAAACACCCCCTTTTTAAAGAAATCTCTGGGTGAAAAGTCAAATACACCCCCTTTTTTACAATTCTCGGGCTACACTGTGTCACGCGAAAAGTACCCCTTTAACGGAGATTTTGGGAACACGAATGCGGTCCCTTCGACCCCGGAGGGGGGTATGGTGCATACACTGCATAATAAATACTAGACGAGATTCTTGTCGCTTTATAATATATCTTTCCTCTAATTGCGTGCGCGCGCGCTCACCCCAATGATTTCACCTACCTATAAAACAACGCCTACACCCCACAACCAAATTTGTGCGTAATTCTCTTGTAAATATCTATAATTATCTAGTGTATAAGCGGGCGCGCACGACGTTAGGGCGTACGAATAGTAAGTCAGGAATAAGTAAAGTAAATTGTAAAAATGTAATCGTATTTAATACTTAAGTCTTTGTTTAGTGCCTCTATAACAATTACTTCATTCACTTGTTACAAATAAATCTATTTCAATAGTCAGAATACAAATTGCATTAATTACTTGTTGCTATATAGGTAGGACAAACATTATGGCCTATACAGTCCTGGGGTGTTTCACAAAGACGAAGATCGACTTTAAATTGGACTTAAGTATAACAGGCCGTTCGTGCCATTGTTTTCTCTCATCATTTACTGGCATTGGTCTCTCACGGGACGTACAAATCATGGTAAAAAATCTACAAAACTTACATTTTTTGATAATTCATTATTGAAGGAAAAAATATTATCTAAAGATCATTATGGTGAGAGCAAACAATGGCACGAACGGCCTATTATACTTAAGTCCAACTTAAAGTCGATCTTAGTCTTTGTGAAACACCCCCCAGGGCTCCAGGCTGAGGGTCGATATGGACTAAGTATATTTAAATACGTGATCACCTGGGGGTGTTTCACAAAGATCCTAAGTTGAACTCATCTCTAAGTTGGACTTAAAAATTATGGAAAGCCGTTAGCATCTATGAAAAAATTTAGTAAAAGTTATTTTAAATGGCATAAAATGTTGATTCAAATCATTCATATTTTCTATTATCAAGTAGATGTCATGTTTTTAATGTGGAATTTATAAAAAGTCTAAAATACTTGAATTTTTGCTTTTGAATATATTTTATTTAAGATTACCAATGGCTATCCATAATTTTTAAGTCCAACTTAGAGTTAAGTTCGACTTAGGATCTTTGTGAAACACCCCCAGGCCCTGCGAGCTAAGGTGCGCACCAACACAACTGCCGAAAGTCCTCAAACGGCCCCTCGTTAGAGTTTTTCATATTTACCCTTTGGAGCAACCTACAAGCAACGAAGTACTACAAGCACACCAAAGTGATTAAATATATTCTACGTACTTAAGTTTATTCAAAATACTATACTTATTCTGATAGAAAGCCAATTAACACAAAGCTGGTGATCTCAACGAGTGTTTGTGTGTAAACTTCAATCCTGCATACTAGTCAAAGTAAATTGATTTATTTCCTAACGGGGGACAATTATCTAAAATTATTTTGTCTACATCTACTATGTACGGAATCCTTGAATCATTGTAAGAGGTCTGAAGAAATCAAAGGATAACATACCGGTACCTTCTGTGCACGGAACCATTCGCGAACGGTTAAACCATAACAGTATAATTCGCGTATGTATAACTCAATGGAGAGCGCATTGATAAACTTGCAATGTCTATTTACAGAAATAATACTTTAGGTTGATATTTTGAATATAATAAATGTATGATGCAGAGAACTCGAAGCAAAATTTGTTGGTGATTCTCCTTCTCTATTAATCATTGGAATGTCATTTAACTCAATAAACCAGGTTTATATACTTGTTTCCAATGCGGCGATCAATCCAAATTGACTAATTTCCGAAGACTAACTCCAACTCATTCCGATTTCTAGTAAATAAAACAATGCCTTGACTTAGTAAAAGCGGTGGACAGGATAGAAATCAGTGGCGTACCGTGAGTGCGGCTTTTGACGGTGCACTGATTTAGGAGGAAGGCCGGGGATCGTTCTCTCTCCCCCTCTTTTTTCACCCTTCGCCTTTGCTTTCGCCATTCGAATTACTTTCACTTCGTCTCTTTTATTCCTCATAGATTTCTCTTTATTTTCTGCATCTCGTTCCTTAAATTCCTCCACCTCTCTTTTCTCGCCCTTTGTCTATCCACCCCCTCTATCCCATACGTACTACACTGGAGTCGTGCCAGCATATTTTCTATCCCTTTGCGTCACACCTTCTTCTCACTTCCCCCCTCTCTCTCAACGCACCCCTTTTTCCATCCTCTTACTCTCCTCCTCTCCTCTCTCTCTCTAACCAAGCCGCCATGCACACTTTGAAAGAGAGGTGAGTTTTAATAGCAAAGGAAAACTAGTTAAGAAACAGTTTATGTGAACGGGTTAGTACCAAGTGTAAGTTTATTGTTAGACATTTAAAAATTCACATGAGATATAAATGAATCATGACACTGATTTGCTAATTCACCCTTTATAATAAGTTTATTTGTGTGAAAGCAGAAAAACTAGAAGAAAAAATTAAAATAAATCGGATCAATCATAAAAGAGTTATAAAATATGTTTGAAATAGGAGATCATTAAATATTTGCGAATCTCAAATTGGCAATTAGGTCAATAGATTATGATTATGATGTAGTCACGGACAACAGACTGTCCCGTTTTCTGTGTACAAAGATGCCATTATTTTCAGCTCTTCTCCTAAGAGCCTTCTCCCTTGGGGCACTTAACACAATTGACATGTTATTATAGGTCCTCTAACAAAATAACCTACTGAGTCATACATTTTGGAAAAATTACATTTTAGTCCCTTTGTCTGTTAGAACTATTGGGAAAGTTGTCCGGAATTACAATACAGCGACATTCTGCCAATTTAAAAAGTGCCCATGGATAATTATAGTGAATACAATTATAACAAATTAATAACTTTCCAATTTTTTTGTCAGATTTCGTTCAAATTATTTTTTTACACTATTATTGATGATTTTAAAATGTTGCTTCATAATTCCTATATAATGGGGGTTGTGTGTCCGGACACTTAACAAACAACAAGCCTTCTCTTTTCAATCGGACTTGACGAAAAATATAGCACTATTCAGCATTTATTTTTGTCCCTTACGATATTGTCGATCATAAGTCTTAAAATATATATGAAGTATTGCTTGCAAACCTCTTCAAATTAATTTTGAAATCGCCAATCCGGCTTACCAACCTGACCCGACACACGACGTGTGGATATACCATTATCAGGAAACTTTGGTAGTACTAGTCACCCCGTAATAGACCGTTAGCTAATGAGACAGACAGCCCACGAAACCGACACTATCGGTCCCGGTAAACCCTCGTAAAAAATATGTAAGAAGGTCCCTAAGATTGACAATTGGTGTTTCTGTAGTGAGTTTTGTCCATCTCGTTGGCTTGTGGAGCCTTGGGTTTAGATTGAAAATAGATTGGCGATGAAAGAAACCCCCTAAACAATGGAGGAGTGGGGTGGGGGGCTGGAGGAATGTGAATACGTGCTTAACATACCTTAATGGAGTCAAAGGGATTATTATCTTGTTCAGTACAAACTTTGGATAGGGAATTTCACATAGGGACATTTCCTCACTACATCTTAACTTTTACTATAATTTTTCAAAGTTGTAAATTGTCACACTTTCTTAAGGTCACAAACCTGTGTATGATTTTGAAAACAAGGGAAACGCTCTCGGCGGTCTCGCCTGCATTACGCAATTCGTTATGATGAAAAATTGAAGTTGGGACATTATTTATAGGCAGGGTGGCCAATTAGCAGGCCCCAAAAATGAAATCCTTTGAATATAATCAGCATTTTGAAGTGAATATTGACTAAGAATCATCAGAAGAAATATTTACTATTATTTGTACCAAGATTGATAACTTTCATGAAATATGAACAAATAACAAAAATTGATTAATTACTTCTCATATTAAGTTGTGAAAATATAATCCGAGTCTACTGACCTAAAATGACCTTTGACCTTGATTTTGTAACCTTGAATTTGTGTCATATGATTTGTGATACTTGATAACCCTTGAGTACAAGTTTCATGGAATTTGAACAAACACTTTTGAAATTATGCTAAAATTTAAAAATCTTGATGTTGATGCCACAACAAAGTTTAAGTTTGCAGACCTGAAACGACATTTGACCTTGACTTTGTCACCTAAAAGACTAATCACATGATTGGTGATACTTGATAACCCTTATACTTTATGTTCAAGTTTCATGGAATATGAATGTATACTTTCAAAATTATGTTAAAAATTCAAAATCTTAACCTTTGGTTAAGTTTTTGATGTTGATGCCACAACATAGTCTAAGTTTGTCGACCTGAAATGACCTTTGACCTTGACTTAGTGACTTGAAATTCCACTCACATGATTGAAGATACGTGATAACCACTTAGTCTAAGTTTCATTGAATAAGACCATATACTTTCAAAATTATATTAAAAATCCAAACACTTAACCCTAGGTTAAGTTTTTGATGTTGACGCCGCCGCCGCCGCACAGTGGGCCAGGGAGGAACCAAAATGCGCCCAAACTCAATTTTGGTGATTTATTTTGTTTTCAATTTTTGTCTTGCCCAATTGAAATATTATACATTGAAGAATACCTCAGTAAAATATTTAATTCTGGTATGCACAATAAGGGTATAAATTTACTCCTTCAAACAACAAAATCTTACATATTCACAGTTTTAGTGCAAAAGTGACTTATTTTATAAATCTTTCAATTTGACATGAAGTTTTTAAGTTGATATGAAATTTCTCTCACATATTCCTGATAGTTCATTTCACTGCATGAATGGGTTAAAAATGGATAGAAACACAATCGTCATAATATATTATAGGGTCATTCACTGAAAATGGACTAATTATATATCCATGTTTTTTATAAATCCAAAGGAAATGTTTGGATTTCCAGGAATTTCCGCTTTAATCTCATTACCAACATTTTCTCTGATGTCTTAGCTTTAAGTTGATACCAGATTTGGCTGCACGATTCTGCCCGTTATTATGGTAGAGCCGATTTTCCTTGCAACATTGCCCCGAAAAATGTGTTTATTTTGGTCCGCGGCTGAATCATGAAGGATTCGCGGTCATAAATTACGGCGCGTGGGGCGCGTGACACTTGTTCTGACACCGCGGACCAAAAATAAACACATATTTCGGATCAATGTGGCAAGGAAAATCGGCTATAACACTTTTGCATAGACTAACAACAATTGCGCGTGTAATCTGCGCTCATCCAAAACGTAGCCACACGCAGAGGTTCTTGGACATGTCGGAAAACCTCCTGCAGGTGCTCGTGTGTTCTGCGTGCTTAAAAAAAAAATCGTCTCCTTGAGATAGCAATCGAAAAGAAATTTTGCATATTTTCTGATATTTTTACGCAACTTCCAACCTCTGATAACTTCGAAAAAAACACATTCGCAAACTCAAGTTTTAGAAATTTCCGACAAGAACAGATCCTGAAAACGGTACTGCATAATTTCTAATAAGCATTGGTTATACATGAACCACTATGATATTTTGTTTGCACAAACATTTAAAATAAAACAATCAAATTTCGTATTATTATTAATGCAATGACATACATGTACAGTAATTTAATGACTATGCGATAATTAAATTTCATCACTTCAATTCTATTGTTAGCTTGATTAGTATGTTACATGCTTAGTCACCTATTAGTAACGTAACATTTGAGATAAAATAACAAATTTCAATCGTTAACACCAATCTAACAATAAGCATCAGAACACTCAGCATTCAAGGAAACGAACTTATCTACTTCTTTACTTCTTCCTAACAAAACTATTAGAGTTACATTTTACTTCACACCCCTTTATACACTAACATGTAGAGCAAAATACTGTGCTTTAGAAAATAGAACTTTCACCTTCATACTTTCTTAGAAAAAGATGTTCTTTTTATGATAGGTTTTTCGGCTAATTTCGATATAAACAATCGATTTAACATCAACAACATAAACAACACCACACCATCGACTCACATATCAATATCGCTATACATATTTAACTATCAAACTACATATCACATGTTTTATTGTCAATGGTAATAAGATTCCATGTTTTTAACTCATACTTAATAGAAAGGCTAAATAATAGAAACTCCAGTCAAACTCATGAAAGGGTTACCATCGATACATCTACTATAACTCTAATTGCAACAATATTTAGACTTTATGGTACAATGTGTTTATTCGCTTTCCATAAAAGACTTTGGAAATCTTCTCAAATGCAGCAACCATCATCACTGCACTGTGAATTCAAGAAATAAATCCTTCCAGCTACCCACTTAGTACATCCGGGTCTTGAGTGGCAAATGCAGATCAATGTATTTCGAGAGGACATCGTTGCTGTGTAGGAGCTCGTACCCACAACCTTCACATGCTCAATCAAGTGTCCAAGGTACTCATTTAGGGCATTTAGGGCACCTCTTAAGGGCGTGGTGTTACTGCTTAGGTTGAGTAATTAGAGACTCCTGCTTGGTTTTGTGTTGGACCTACTGGAGCTGGAGCGACTCGAATCAATCTCATACTAGGCTTAGCTGCACTTCCTGACAAAACGAAATGGTAGATAACAGAAAAAATGACAAAGAAAGATACCCCCAAAAGAAGAAGAAAAAAGAAGTAGAAAGATAACCATAATGATATGATTGCAATAAAAATATTATAAAAATATATTATTCGATCCTGTATAATAAAATAATACTAATACTACTATAATAGACCACGACACCTCCACATACGAATATTTGTATGTGAATATAACAAAAAACTAATGAAAAAAGTGCTTTTATCACTAGAAAATGTGGCCGTGTCATTTTAACATTGTAAAAACAAAGGTTTCCAAATCAGCACACTAATTCATTTTACACGCCGTCTGGACTGTGTGACGCGAAAGATAGCATTTCGAAGGCTCATGAATAAGATTAATGAAACTATAAATTTCCCAATATTTTGTCCCTCTTTCTGGCATCTATAAGTATAAATAAAGATCCCCCAAAAAAAAAAAAAAAAAATTATGTTCGCTGCGCTTTTTAAAATCAGAATCGAGCGGTTACGCACATGCGCGTACAAGGGCGCTGCGCAGACATCATATTATGATGTTATTGCGCTAGAACAAAAATGTGATAATAATTGCATAATTAGATAAAGAGTAAAAGTAGGCTCCATTTACTTTGTAATGAACATTTTATTTGAATTGAGTTTAAATCAGATTCACCTTGCAACTAGACTAGGCATGCACTCCACAGTACTGTAGATAAGTGCTGTGTGTGTGTGTGTATTTGTGTGTACTACACACTTTGCCTGATATAGCAGTGCACTTGTACAGATTGGAGATAGGCATGCTAGATGTGGTTCCTGGAAACTGAGAAGCTATAGTTGTTTCTGGAGAATCTTCTCTAAATTATCACATCCTCAGATGTTTTAATGTCAAAGAAGCAGAATAAGGAGGAAAAGAGGTCAGTAATTCCTTTGAGTTCATTAGTTTGCGATTACAAGATAAGAAATATAGTTTATTTGATGGTTAGAAAACCCTTGTATAGTGATAAGTTTCTAATTTAAATTGTGTACAATTGTTAATGTACAGTGTTATCATAGAACTTAGAAAGTACTCCATAGCCAGTCATGTTTATTTATATCATTGCAAATGCGAGTGATGTTTACTTGGTAATCTGTTTGTGTTGAAATTGTATGATAATGCAGGACTTTACAGTTTGGTCGACTATAAAGATTTCCTCTAATATTAGAGTGGTAATTAGCTTGAAAAGAAGGCACATGTACTTGTAGAACCTGATTACTTTCAATGAACATTTATACTGTGCCCCTTTCAGTATTGGTTTAAGTAACTCATAGTTATGCATTTATATTTCTTAGTTTGTTTACTTAATTGCATTTTATTACGTTCTTGTTTACAGTTTTCACGGAATGAACCAAGGAATGATTCCTGGAAGATGGAATGAAAGATTTGAAAGAGAATACGAATAAAGAGACATTCCCGTAAAAACCTTGTCCGACTTCATTATTGCTTTCGAATACCACAACAACAACTACAGTGAAAACTCTTGGCTCACGTCAGAAGTTCTTTCTAATTCGAAGCATGTCTCAAGATAAAGAACAAGATCCAGAAGTGGCTGTTGAAGATCCCGAAATTCGAATTAGACAGCCAACAGAAAAGGGCGCTCAGTGGAGTGCAGATAACAAGAAACGAGCCTGGAGAAGCGCTCTCAATAAATGGAGACGTTCTTGTAGCAAATTGAGAGCATTGTTGCTAGAAGGAGATTATGACACCATTAAACAGTGTCGAGATGCTGTTCAGAATTGTATGGACAAATTGATCGAAGCTCAAGAAGAGTACTCTGCTGTATGCAAGGAAGATGAGGACATCCTATCTCAATTGGATGAAGTTGAGAAAGACCACACAATAGTGATGAAGGAAACCTTCAACATCTTAAAGACTCTGCGCTTTGAAACGCCCAGTGTACAATCAGATGCACGTCATGGTGAAACCAGGTCTTCTGTTTATGAATCTCAGATGAAGACTCCTGCGCAAGTTGGGTCTGATATTGCGACTCCTCATCCTCCTGAAACCAAGGAGATTTCAGTTGAAGCAGAGCTAGCTAGCGACCTGAGAGATACACTTCATCTTCATCGTCTTCCGTTACCAGAACCCCCCATCTTCGATGGAAAACCCCTGAATTATCCTACTTGGAAGATGGGCTACAATCTGCATATCGAGCATAGCAAGGTTCCACCCTATGAGAGGTTTTTCTACCTACTTAAATACTTGCGAGATGAACCTAAGGAAATGGTGGAAGGCTATGCCTTAGCAGGAGATCAAGCAGCTTACGTAACTGCAATCCAGGCTCTGGATGAAAGATATGGGAACACCTTCGTCATATCAAATGCCTTCAGAGATCGACTCGACAACTGGCCCAAGATTGCAGCAAGGGATTCTGCAGGACTGCGAAGGCTTTCTGACTTCTTGCGACAGTGCCATACGGCATCAAGGACTGTTCATCATCTCAATCATCTTGATGATGAAAGAGAAAACAGAAAGATCACAGCAAAGTTACCAGATTGGTTGATAACACGTTGGGGCCGAACAGTTGTCCAATGGAGAAGAGATACAGGTGCCTTCCCTCCGTTTGCCGTCTTTGTAAAATTTGTTGAAAACGAATCTGCTATTGCATGTGACCCAGTAGTATCATTTAATAGCTTCAAGACAACAAACAGACCAAGCCGTGGTAATACACCTAGCTTCAGATCAATGAACACTCACACTCAATCACCGACCTGCACGTTCTGTAAAGGTAATCATCACGTGGAGAAGTGTCAGTCCTTTGGGAAGTTGAATCTTGAGATGAAAAGAGAATTTATTAAGAAGAATGGGCTCTGCTATGGCTGCTTACAAAGGGGTCACATAACCAGAAATTGTCAGCGAAGACTAACATGTGTGACTTGTAAGAAGCAACATCCTACCCCACTCCACTATGATACCAGACAGACAATGAATGTGGACAACACAAAGACTGATGTACAGAGAGCAGCTGACAAACCGAGTGGCAGACAGGAGCATCAGTCTACAAATTCCTGTTTGAGAAGTAATTACACGAGCATCTCAAGCTCAATGATTGTTCCTGTATGGTTGTCACATAAGGACAGTGTTGGTGAAACGTTGACATACGCCCTGCTGGATACTCAATCAGATACGACTTTCTTACTCAAATCCATCATGGACAAAATGGGGCTACATGGAACTAAAGTCAATCTACAGCTATCCACGCTATCGATGAAAAACCAACGGATAAACAGCGAACGCGTGGAAGGACTGCGTGTACGCGCACATGATGGCAAAGACAAGTTAGTCTTACCACCGACGTACACACGTGACATCATGCCGGCTGACCGGACACATGTACCAACACCAGAGACTGCTAAGTCTATTCCCCACCTGTGCGATCTTAGCAGCAAACTCATTCCTCTACAAGACTGTGAAATAGGCCTATTGATTGGCTATGATTGTGCGAGAGCCTTGATGCCGAGAGACGTGATTCCCGCACCATTCAACAATGGACCATATGGAATACGAACCGACCTTGGATGGAGCATTGTAGGAACATTACATAGTGACTACAACCGCAAGAATGACGACCGTATTGGCACCAGTCACCGGTTGATGGCAAGAGAAATTCCAGAGACATTGGTGATAGACAGAAAGGAAGTCCTCCTTTCTGAGAGGGTGACAACCAAGGAAGAGATAACCCCCTTACAAGTGAAGAGTATAATGGAAGCTGACTTCACTGACACAAGTGTAGAAGGGACAGCTTTCTCCCAGAACGACATCAAATTCCTTGACATCATGAATAAAGGAATACACATGAGTGATGGTCACTATGAGATGCCGCTTCCTTTAAGGATGAAAGACCTCAACTCCCGAACAACAAAGCCCAGGCATGGTCGAGACTTGTACATCTGGAGAAGAAGTTCAGACACAACATGGAATACCAAAGGAAGTATACAGAAGTGATGGAGACACTTATCAACAAGGGATATGCTGAGACTGCTCCAATGACTGATACTGTGGGTGCTACCTGGTACATACCACATCATGGTGTAGTGCAGCCCAACAAGTTAAGGGTTGTATTTGACGGCAGCGCACAATACAGGAGTCATTCCTTGAACAGTCACCTACTTACTGGACCGGACCTCACAAACAAGCTCACTGGAGTGCTATGTCGATTTCGACTTGAGAATGTCGCGTTCATATGCGACATACAAGAAATGTTTCATCAATTCAAGGTTAACAAAGAAGATAGAGACTATCTAAGATTCCTGTGGTGGAAAGGCGGAAACCTTGAAGAAGATCCCAGTGTGTACCGCATGACAGTGCATCTCTTTGGAGCTGGGTCATCACCTGGGTGTGCTAACTTTGGGCTGCGACAAATAGCGACAGATCATGCCGCTGAATTTGGAGAGGACGTCAAGAATTTCATTCATAGAGACTTCTACGTTGATGACGGACTCAAGTCGATGTCTACAGCTCAAGAAGTGATACAATTGATCACCAGAACGAAGCTGCTGTGTGAAAAGGGTGGCTTACACATGCACAAGTTTGTATCCAACGACAGAGATGTGCTGAATTCTGTACCAGAGAAAGACAGAGCCAAGAATGTGAGAGAAATCAACCTTCAACGTGACGACTTACCCATTGAGAGGGCTCTTGGTGTCCAGTGGTGTGTTGAGTCGGACACATTCAATTTCAGACTCACCCTTCAAGATAAACCTCTCACCCGTCGAGGAGTATTGTCTACAGTAATGTCCATATATGACCCATTGGGTCTGATAGCTCCAGTCGTCTTGACAGGCAAACGAATTCTACAGGAGCTATGCAACTCATCAATCGACTGGGATGACCCTCTTCCTGACCATTTGAGGGAACGATGGGATAGATGGAGAACTGACTTGCTTACACTCCCCACCATATCAATCGACAGATGCTACAAGCCAACTGAATTTGGAGAGGTGAAGTCAGCAGAATATCATCATTTTGCTGATGCAAGTACCAGTGGATATGGACAGTGTACTTATCTGAGAGTCACTAATGCAGAAGGACGAGTTCATTGCTCCCTCGTCATTGGAAAGGCTAGAGTAGCACCGCTGAAATTAGTAACAATTCCCGTTTAGAATTGACTGCAGCAGTCATTGCTGTTAAGGTCAAAGCCTTCTTGGATGCAGAACTACGACTTGATGAGGCTACGCATACATTCTGGACTGACAGCAGAGTAGTTCTTGGGTATATCAAGAACTCCGAGAAACGTTTCCATGTCTTTGTGGCAAACAGAGTTCATCAAATTCGACGTCACTCCTCTGCATCACAATGGAGACATGTAGAATCAAAGGAGAATCCTGCTGATGAAGGCTCGAGAGGTCTGCTTGTACCTCAGCTAAGAGATTCCAAGTGGCTACACGGCCCTGAGTTCCTGTGGAAAGAGACGTTTTCCAATGAGGCCAATGAAGGAGAGATGTTCGACGTACATGATGACGATTCTGAGTTGAAGAAATCTCAGGTTCATACTTCTCAGACCAGTACGCATAGCCTTGATTCCAGTAGACTGAATCGATTTTCGACTTGGAACAAGGCTAAGAGAGCAGTTGCTAATTGTTTGCTATTCATCTCATGCCTGAGACAACGTTGCCAAGTGAAACGTACCAGAAGCCAGAGCAAACTTTCTAAGGAGAAGAGCATCAATCTGGAATACCTGCAGAAGGCCGAAATAGAGATAGTGAGAGTGGTACAGAAGGAAGCCTTTCCAGATGAAATCCAGATCCTAACTGCCATTCAGAGACGAAATGATTTGACTAACAGAAAGAAAACTCGCCAGATGAAAAGAAGCAGTCGACTCCAACAGCTCGACCCCTTCTTAGATGACCAAAGAATCCTGCGAGTTGGAGGACGCATTCGTAAATGCGATGAGTCATATGAGATGAAGCATCCAGTAATCCTTCCTCGGAAACATCACATGACTGAACTCATAATACGTCATTGCCATGAGCAGACTGCGCACCAAGGAAGGGTATGACACTAAACCAGATCAGGCAAAATGGATTCTGGTTGATTGGAGGTAGCAGTAGAGTGTCCAAGTATATACGTTCATGCGTTACCTGCAACAGACTGCGCAGTCCTACTTTGACCCAGAAGATGTCCGATCTACCCCTGACAGACTCACACCAGCATCACCATTCACATTCTCTGGAATGGATTGTTTCGGACCGTGGTTGATAAAGGAGGGTAGGAAGGAACTTAAGAGATATGGACTTTTATTTACTTGCATGGCATCCAGAGCCGTGCATATTGAAACCCTCAACAGCATGAACACAGACTCATTCATCCAGGCATATCGTCGCTTTGTAGCCATTAGAGGTCCAGTACGCCAACTGAGATGCGACAGAGGCACAAACTTTGTAGGGGCTGCATCTGAATTCCAGAGGGCCAAGACGGAAATTGACCATGCCAAGGTCCAGAACATTCTACTGAATGATGGATGTGACTATGTTGAGTTCAAATTCAACGTTCCCTCCGCAAGCCATATGGGGGGAGCGTGGGAAAGACTCATCCGGTCTGTTCGCACTGTGCTGGATGCGTTGCTGCATCATTCTGGTAGACAGCTAGACGACGAATCTTTGCGCACTCTGATGTATGAAGCAGCTGCAATTGTCAACAGCAGACCACTGACGACGGACAATCTGAGTGACCCTATGCATCCCGTACCGCTGACTCCGAATCATCTCCTAACTATGAAGACTAGCATTATTCTTCCCCCACCGGGATGCTTCCAGCGGGCTGACCTGTACTCCAGAAGACGATGGAGAAGGGTGCAACATCTACTGAATGAATTCTGGAGCCGTTGGAGGAAAGAATTCCTTCACAACCTACAAACGAGACAGAAATGGACTGCTCCACAACGAAATCTGAGAGTCGGAGACGTGGTGGTTGTTAAGGATATCAATGCTCCTAGAAACGCATGGCCAATGGGTAGGATTGCTGAAACCTATCCCTCAGATGATAACCATGTTCGTAAGGTCAAAGTCGCAATGGGTGAACAGAAACTGAATGCAGTAGGAAAGCGAACTACCCCATGTTCTTACCTTGAGCGTCCAATTCATAAACTAATACTACTTGTCCCACAGGAAGACCAGGAGTGATTCCCAGACAAGGAGCCATAGCGTAAATTTCTAGATTATTTTAAATTTCAATCGTCTAAAAGGAAAATTTGTGACCTGAAGTCAAGTTTGTATCACATATGGATGAAAAGGACACTGATTCATTGAAATTGACTGAACTTAACCAATCATTAAAGAATGATGGTTTGATTTGTATTCATTCATTTAAATGCATGAGTTTATGTTAATTGACAATTTATGCAAAGAGAGAGATGTAATCTTCATAATAATGATTCCAATTTAAACAGTGATGATTCAGTCATTTGTTGAAATTTATGCTAAATTGCTAGACAAAGACCATTTCAAGTTGAAATTTATTGTTTATTGTTCACTGTTTGACAATCTCATATTGATAAATTTCTGATTAATAGAAACTTGGTAGTAATGACTTAGATCAAAGGATTATTAGGAGCCCAAATGCTGATTGATATTTTGTGTTGATAATTAGATAAATTATAGATTGTTATTTAGTGCAAGCTCATGATATAAAATGTACATTTGAAGGTATCGATTATTTATGTGAAACAACTTTCAGGCAGTGATAATGTTCCAAGCAGGTACATTTATAATTTGTTTGTCACGACTTAAAATTGTTAAGGACATAGACTCGTTTAACTTGCCATCAAATGTCTTCGAAGATTATGTTGATAAGACGTACTTATGAGTGGAAACCTATGGAGCTCAAATTTAGTTAAAGGAATTCTAATGCTATTAAATTGTTGGTAAATTAGTGTCTAATTTAAAGGAGGAGTGTAATGAACATTTTATTTGAATTGAGTTTAAATCAGATTCACCTTGCAACTAGACTAGGCATGCACTCCACAGTACTGTAGATAAGTGCTGTGTGTGTGTGTGTGTATTTGTGTGTACTACACACTTTGCCTGATATAGCAGTGCACTTGTACAGATTGGAGATAGGCATGCTAGATGTGGTTCCTGGAAACTGAGAAGCTATAGTTGTTTCTGGAGAATCTTCTCTAAATTATCACATCCTCAGATGTTTTAATGTCAAAGAAGCAGAATAAGGAGGAAAAGAGGTCAGTAATTCCTTTGAGTTCATTAGTTTGCGATTACAAGATAAGAAATATAGTTTATTTGATGGTTAGAAAACCCTTGTATAGTGATAAGTTTCTAATTTAAATTGTGTACAATTGTTAATGTACAGTGTTATCATAGAACTTAGAAAGTACTCCATAGCCAGTCATGTTTATTTATATCATTGCAAATGCGAGTGATGTTTACTTGGTAATCTGTTTGTGTTGAAATTGTATGATAATGCAGGACTTTACAGTTTGGTCGAGTATAAAGATTTCCTCTAATATTAGAGTGGTAATTAGCTTGAAAAGAAGGTACATGTACTTGTAGAACCTGATTACTTTCAATGAATATTTATACTGTGCCCCTTTCAGTATTGGTTTAAGTAACTCATAGTTATGCATTTATATTTCTTAGTTTGTTTACTTAATTGCATTTTATTACGTTCTTGTTTACAGTTTTCACGGAATGAACCAAGGAATGATTCCTGGAAGATGGAATGAAAGATTTGAAAGAGAATACGAATAAAGAGACATTCCCGTAAAAACCTTGTCCGACTTCATTATTGCTTTCGAATACCACAACAACAACTACATACTTCAGTTGTTGGAACTCTACCGGAATTGGTGTCCGAAGCCCTGCCTTCACGAGCTTTGCGAATATGTTCTCTGATGGCGTTTCGAACCTGTGGTAATATAAAATAAAAAAACAATAATTGAGACCTTATGTTTGATTTCATGTTATAGGCTAAATCGAAAGCGCCATATAGTGGGCACTGTCTGTTTAGCTTGTTTCGAGGAGTTGCACAGATCTACTGTTGACTATCGGACACTTGCAGTTTTTAAGAAATTTCTTTCTTTAAGTGGGCGGTTGGAGGATCAATATTCTGAAATTATTTTTGATATAGCCTAATTCTAATAACAAATCCATGATGAAAATAACTTGCCTTACACTAAACACGAAGTACAAGCTGGATATTGTGGGCGTAAGATTTGTATTAACATTTTTTCTTGTTCCAGCATAGCTATCCTATGTCTACTACTACGCCTCTTTTGACTTCTTTACAGAGCAAATTCCCTGAAATGAAATTGTTTTAAGTGTATGATGCCAGCTCTGATTTCATTACATACCTCCGCATTGAGAAAGCAGTAGAACCATGCGACGAAGAATCCCTGCAAGGATACAACATAAATAATATACGTTAGTACGATACATGCACAGCACTGAACTTAAATATGAACGTCTCGCAGTGAAACAAAAATGAAACATTGTAGGCATTTAGGCCGTGCATGATTAAAACCGAATTTGAGTACTGATCAGACCATTACGTCAAAAGGCAGAAATTATCTAGGACCTATTAATAATAATAATAATATCGAATATTTAGGAGCGCTAGAAACAATAAGTACCATAGCGCTTACAAATACAAATATATGAAAAGAGGGCAAAATGTACAGTACATGAAGTATATCACATAGATCATTGGGGAAAAAGGTGAGTTTTGAGGGATCTTTTGAAGGTGGCAAGACAGGTAATTTCCTTATGGAAAGAGGGATGCTGTTCCAAGTCTTTGATGCAGCTACTGCAAAACGTTTTTCAGCTGCTGAGAGTCTAGATTTGGGAATGATAAGTTTACATGTGTCGGTTGCTGAACGAAGATTACGAGTTGGTGTATATATTTGGAGGGTGTCATTAAGATATTCAGGTGCCAAATGATTGAGTATTTTAAAAGCATACAAACAGAATTTAAACAGAACACGTTGGTGGAGAGGTAACCAGTGGAGGTCCTTAAGTAAAGGTGAAGTATGAGTTCTTGACCCAAGGCCAAAGATTAATCTAGCGGCACGATTCTGGACAGTTTCAAGTTTCCTCCTATCTTTAGCAGATACAACAGTATAAAGACGATTGCAATAATCCAACCTAGAAAGAATTAAAGCTCGGACAGCATGGTGACATGTCTTTAAATCAATGAATCTACGAATCCTCCATAAATTGCGGAGATGATAATTACAATTACGGACTACGTGGTTTACATGAGAGGTCAATTTGAACATAGTATCAATGCATACACCAAGATCTGTAATTTTAGTGGAGAGGGAATGGATTGATTATTTACTTTAAGCCGTACATCTGATGTGTATTGCAGATGGCGAGCAGAAGAACAAAAGGCCATGAATTCAGTTTTGTTATTATTCAATTGGAGATAGTTCGACGACATCCAAGTGCTTATCTCTGCAATACACTGTGAGATTTGGTGAAGTGTTTCGTTAATGTTTTTCGAAGAGCGTAAACCATGTTTATTAATAATGTCAGATATGGGGTGATATATAGACTGAAAAGGATCGGTCCGAGAACTGACCCTTGAGGAACTCCAAAGTCAGCTACCCATGGGTCAGATACACAACACACACACACACGCACACCCACGCGCACGCACACACACACATATCTGTGTTGATTACACAAATAAGTGGCCTCAAACTTTTATCCAAAGATAGGAAATATTTAATTATTTGGATATGATATTCTCCCTTATTGTGAAAAAATATGCTAAATTTTTCAGATTATATTTTTTCAATTTTAGCGGAGCTTAACCTTCTCTTTGAAAAAAAGGTAGGATTATCTTTGTTTCATCGGACCCGCCCTCTCTCTTTCGTTTAGGTTTCATTTTGTTTACATTGGAAATAACAATCATGATAACACTGACATCATAGTGTTGGATAACTACGCGAAATTAGCATTGAGGTTAGAAGATACCTGAAGAGAATTGAGCAGGTTGAAGGTGTATTCCAATGCCTTGACGTCAGGTAAAAATGCCACTGCAGGTGTCAATAACCAAGCGATACCAAGCAGGGGGAAGAGCAACAAAGTGCTCCGAAGTCCAGCTCTGGAAAGTAGTGACAAAGAGAATTTACACAGTGATTTGACATACACATCAAAACACAACAACAACCATTGAAACCCACGCGCAACTATCCAAATGGACACACAACAGTAACGAAAAGTCAATAACACACACACACGCACACACCCACGCGCACGCACACACACACATATCCAAACCCAAACAACACACATTTCCAAACACACACAACACACCTATCCAAACCCACACACACCCACACAAATCCACACACACATTCATACACTACCTCAACGGATAATGAGTCAATAACCAAGTAATACCAAGCAATACGAGGAGAAACGGACATGCGGAGGGCTCCGGAGATCAGCTCTGAACAAAAAAAATGATTTGACGAACTTAACACGAAGAAACAATTTGGAACTGAATACAGAGGCGTAAGCCTGCGTTCATAAGAATCCATTAGGAAGAACTATAATTTAGTTGATTTACTCTGAAAAAGTACTTTTCAAGACATTTACAAAATCTAGACAAAAGGCAAAAGAAAGAAAACAGAATGAGTTAAATAATTTCTTAAAGAGTAATTAGTTTATTACTTGATTTGCTTGATCTTATCGTTGTCAAGTTGACCTCGAGATGCAGACACAACTGTCTTTACAACCAGTAGGAGAATAACTACGTTGACCTAGAAGTGGCAATAAATGTATAGCATTTTAATTTTCCTGCTAATGATGAAATTCTACCCGGAAAATTCTAATCAATATATGTATTATCGCAGACACAAGGAAAGCTTTGGTAACATTGTTCAGGTGAGAGAAAATGGTGCTAAGATAGTGACTTCAATGCTAGATGTACAATTAAAGATAATCTGAAAGTTTGAGTGAAAACAGACCATTATTAATGGTACAAATTGGGAAAAATTGGTCTGATCAATTCCATAGTTCTCCCAACTATTTTATTACAATTTAATTACATTTTAGGTGAATGAAAATCGTCCCAAAGCAATGAATTGGCTCGATATACCATTCCAGACATTTAAGTGTTGTCAGATTTTTAAAAGCCTGTTTTATGTCTTATTTTCATGGAAAACGGTTGGGAAAATTCAAAAATGGTTGGGAGAATTTACTGTTAGAGGGTGTCGCACAGTGACGCCTTCAAAGAAAACCATAAGTATCTTTGTGGTTTGAGAATTTTTTCAGGATTCTTTGCATGTTAAGGGTCAATACAGTAAAAGGAATGTAATAAGTAACATTTCATACAAAAATTACTTATTTTTTTCATCAAACTTCAACAATGTTACCGAGTCACTTTAAGAAATTGTTCAATTGTTAACTTGTTTTTCTTTTGCCGGCGATCATGCTTAGAATAAAATTGTGTAAAGATATCATGATGCGACGATGTAAAAACAAAGGCCTAAAACTTAAAATATGCGTAAAATATGAAAGTTAACGAGATTTAAATTTGGAGTACAAATAAGCTTATTTTCCATTGAAAAATCTCCTTTACACACTGAACAATAAGAGTTGCAATCAAACAGATATAAAGAGCACATTGAACTTTTCTGTCATAATGTAAACCCATGGTTTAAAGTGCGCATGCATTTTCAGTACTTCCATAGTTCGAATTTTACATAGGCCTAGTATTTATCAAAATACAGAAGGGTAAATTTGCATTTCTAATATTTGAAAAGTTGCAGCTGTGATAAAAGTGCTGCTAAGTTTCAATTTAAAGTGAACATTTTGGACTTTTTTTAAGAGTGCTGCTATTGTACAATTTAAAGTGCAAAATTGAGCCATTAAAAAGGGTGCAAACGTAAGCCTTATTTGAGAGTGCAGCTGGTATTTCACCACGTTCATTCGAAACTTAAAAGGACAACCAACCCTTGTAATAATTCTTTTTGTATAATGGCAGAAAATAAGAGAAACAGCATGGCTAAAGTTTGAAATAAATCGAACCAATGAGAAGGGCGTTATGAATGTTTGAAGTATTAAAATAATAAATCTATGCAAATCTAAAATTTGATATTTCTTCAGTGGATTTTGACGTAGCCATTGTCGACTCTCATCAATTTCTGTTTTTATCCCAGGTACATTTTCCTTGGGGCGCTAGTCAAAATACATTGTGGGTGACATACTCTTTATCATACATTATTGAAATGAGTTGACATTTTAGACATTTTGTGTATTCAAACAATTTAGAAGATCTGCCACTACATCACAGTGACATGACCGCTTTAGCCATTTTAAAGTGCCCATAACGATAATAACTATCAAAATCTCATAACTTTCTTCTTTTTGTCAGATTTCGTTCAAACTTTCCCCGGTATGGATCTCTGATTTATGTCCTTTTTAAATTCTACTTGTCTGTTGAGACTGGATTTTTTCTTTAAAATCTTTATTGGTGTCAGACTCTGATTTGCATATTCGCACAATTCTCAAACAACAAGATAATGTGCAAAACACTATATCTTCTATATCTTCCCTTATCAGTATATTGAAGGAAATTACCCAACTCATCAGTAAAGGGTAATTATACTAATATCCATGATTTCTAAGCTTCCGTACTACAAAAAATAATCATAATAAACAAAACCCAAACTAATACCAACAAAAATAACAAATAAACAAATCGCACACTATAACAAGTTTCTTACGAGTACGATTGCTATAGCCGGGCCGGTGAATGCCCAGATTGTCCCATCTGTTGGATTAAGCCAGCAACTGTATTTTAAAGTAGAAGATAACGATAAAACATTTACTTCAATATGCAAAAGTTTTAATTGTTTGCATTCGTTTTGGGTACCTTTTCCGTGGAATAATAGTAATAGTTTTTTCAATAAAATTATACTCACCTTCGTTCATAGCCATAGCTTTGATGCTTTACGCCTCCAGTTATAACGAGTATCACGGCTGGACCACCTGCGAAAAAGGAAATAGTATGATATATTGCAAATGGCGGATGTAATACTTTGATGACTGTAACGATTTCATCATTGGCTTAATTTTGAGTGATAGTGGGTACTGCTTTGCCTTTAGCAGCGTTGTCTAGTAAAACCGTCTTTCATTAACACTACCGTAAAATGCCATGCCATGATATAACGATAGAGATGTACGCCCTCTTCGATCAATGTTCATTAATGTTCTCACATATTAGCAGTGTCCACTAATTAATCATGTATTTAAGTTGACTGCTATCATAATATGATGCCATAAAATCAAAATTTGAGGATTACCAGAGTAAAAACCTGGATGATCTCACGATTGAGATGTACGCCCTCAACGTTCAATTTGAATCGATGGTTTAGCCTAATCACTGTTGTCATGAAAACGAATATGGATGTAATATTTTGTCGATATAGAAATATGGCGCCAGATAAATGCTGCGAGTAATTATCATCAACTTACCCCATCCTAAGATTCCATAAACCCAAGTTCGAGGATTACCAGAGTCAAAAACTTGGATGATCTGACGATAGAGGTGTACACCCTCGACGAGCATCCAAAACATCATTGCTAGGGAGAAGTAGTGCAGGATGAAGGCATATGCCTTGCATGCAGACTATACAAGAGGTTCACATAAAAGATAAAATATAATGCTTGGAATTGAGACGCGTAATGTTAATACATGAACAAAACTATCTTATTTTTTTCTTCAATTCCTTACTAAATCATTGAAATAAACTAGAAAATGACTGCAAGGAAAAATCATAAGGGCTGTAACGAAACCCATAGCCATGACGTCCCTTTTCCCAAGGAATGATTAGGAGCAATATAGCGATGATAAAATGGACAAGTGTATTTTTTCCCAAAATGTATACTATGTCATTCTCGACGTTTGTGTGTATAGTTCTGTAAAGACTTACAAAAATGTACCTTATATAAATTATAATGATTTAAACAATTGAAATAACTACCTTTGAGAGTTCAAACTATGATCGGTTTCATATGTATTCTTCAGATAGTGAAGAAGCGAAATCTCAAAGATTTTTATTTTGATTCTTTTTATCATTATTTTTATATGACCGTGACGAAAGATTATCCAATGAAAGTGAATTATTTGTTCTATATATATATATATATACACACACACAAAATGTTAACAATTCGCAGGAGAGAAATATTTGCGTCGCGCTTTCGTTTTTCCTCCTGAATGCCTTCCTTTGATGGAATAACTCCAAAGGTTGCAAAAACAGTCTGTACCGGGGGTCAAACCAAGGTCTTTGGCTGCGTACGCCAAATCCTTTAACACCTAGACCACGGAGACGGGTTGAGTGGTTTTTCGACTACACCCGATACAACCATACTGGCACACTCAGCATATATATATATATCCACAAAGAAAGTGGACACTACCTGTATTTAGCATTTTCAAATCATAAATTAAACTTACCTTTCATATACCAAAATGAACAAAAAATAATCCTATTTTAGATGATATGCCACTTGGAATCATACCATTCATGCTTGAGTGAGCATAGAAATTTAACAATGAATGAGCGGTGAAAACGTTTCTTATTGCTCTATCTATCTAAGTATCTTCTCCCGGTTCGGAGGTTGATTGCAACATCTCTCCATTTCACTCTATCTTCTGCCATTCTGGTGCACTCTTGCAGTTTTAGTCCACTCCAGTTCTTGACATTCTCTTCCCAGTTGATTCTGGGTCTCCCTCTTGGTCTAGTTCCTTCCACTCTTCCCTCCAACACATCCTTTAAGATGCTTTGGTGCCTTTTAACATGACCAAAGTATTTGACTTTTCTCTCCTTAACTAATCCTACCAGTGCATTTTGTTTACGCCCTGCCATGTGCAATATCTCTTTGTTGGTTTTCATTCGTTTCCAGGATATTTTTATCATTCTTCTGTAAATCCACATTTCAAAAGATGTTATACTATTTTCCATGGTCTTGCTTATTGTCCATGTTTCTGCTCCATACAATAGGACAGACCAAACATAACAGTTTACTAGTCTTAATCTAAGCGCAAATTTCACCTTTCTATCTGTGAATAAGTCTTTCATTGCCAGAAATGTATTCCGAGCAATTTCTATTCTTCTCTTTATTTCTGCTTTGCATTTGGCATCATCTGTGATATTTTGTCCTAAGTAGATGTAATTACTGACCTGCTCAATGATATGTCCATCGAGTTTCAAACAGATTCTAGGCTTATTCTCTGTTCTACTAAATATCATAGACTTAGTTTTCTTGACATTCATTCGTAGACCAAACTCTTCACTTTTGACTTTTACAATATCCAATACATGTTGTAAATCTGCTTCATTCCCTGCGCAAAGTACAGTGTCGTCAGCATAACGTAAATTATTAATATTTACACCCCCAATACTAACACCTTTCATATCTGAAATTTCCCTGAATACCAACTCTGTGCACAAGTTGAACAGAGATGGGGACATTACGCATCCCTGACGTACTCCTCTTTTGATTTTTGTGTAACCTGTAATTTCATTGTTAATTTTGATGGCAGCTGTCTGCTCCCAGTAAAGTTTAGATATGAGACGTATGTTCTTACCATCCAGGTTAATTTTTTGTAAGCTTTCAATCAATTTGTCTTGGTGAATTTTGTCGAATGCCTTAGAGTAGTCAATAAAGCACACATATATTTCTTTTTTTACTGCAATATACCTTTCTGTCATCATTCTCATACAGAATATGGCTTCTCTAGTACCACTTTGAGGTCTGAAACCAAACTGTTCCTTTCCTACTTCATTGTCAATTTGAATTTTTATTCTGTTGAGAATGATCTTTAAGAGCAACTTGGTTACATGGCTCATAAGGCTAATTGTCCGAGAATCTTCACATACACTTGCCTTAGGCTTTTTTAGAATTGGCGCAAATATCGACTTTTTCAGATCTTCAGGAATATGACCTGTATTGTATATCATTTGGCAAATACTAGTCAAATGTTCGATCCCAAATTCTTTTAAGGCCACAAGTTCTTCCCGTGTTTTCCCATCTGGGCCTTCAGATTTAGAGGCTCCCAGTGAATGCAGAGCTTGTTTAACTTCTGATTCAAGTATACTTGGACCCTCGTTGTCAGTGATTGGAAGATCTGGACCTCTGTCATCATCAAATAGGTCTTGGATATATTCTTCCCATCTTTGTTTAATATCTTCCTTTTCAAAGAGGGAAGATGTTCCATCTTTGTTCTTGATACTTGCTGTCTTGTTAGTCTTCTTCTTAAAATGCTTGATTTCTCTGTGCATTTCATTAGTTTGGTTTGTCTTGGAGAAGTGCTCAATTCTAACACATTTTTGAGTTAGCCATTCTTCTTTTGCTCTTTTACATTCATTATCAATTTCCTTGTTGATGTCTCTGTATGATTTGGAGTTTCTGACCTGCTTTTGCCTCTCCTGCATCAAGTTAAGAATCTTTTCTGTCATCCATGGTTGTTTTGCTGGTTTCTTTTTAGTTGGTAGTGTCTTATTTCCATGCTGAATGCTTTTTTCAAGCATTTCCATTCCACTTCTAGTTTATCAATGTCATTTACTTCATTATTTGTTTGTTCTATTTCTTCTGTGACTAGACAATTATACCTATTTTTAACTTCCATAAGTTATTTTTCTGCTATGTCTGTTTTATTTAGAGCTGTGACATCTGGAAGAGGGTTTCTTTTTGTTCTGGGAGTGTATTCTTTAGCTTTATTTCGACCTCTGCAATCACCGGGTTGTGATCAGAATTTATGTCAGCCCTGTGCATGTCTTTACCTGCTTGATACAATTCTTGAACCTATTCTTTATTAAAATGTAGTCGATCTGATTTCTCTTTAAATCTCCTGGGCTTTTCCAGGTGTAGGTTCTTCTTTTATGTTGTTTTTAAAAGGTGTTGGTTATCACTAGATCATATTCCTTACAGAATTGAACAAGTCGATCACCCCGTTCATTACGATGGCCTAGTCCATGTTGTCCAACAATCTTTCCTTCCTTACCTTCTCCGACTTTAGCATTCCAATCACCTATCACGATAACAACTTCCGTTGATTTACAATGCTTTAGCATTTCATCTATTTGATCGTAATATTTTTCTACTTGTTCATCACTGTAATCACTGGTTGGGGCATACACTTGAATTACAAGGTTAAACGGTTTAGCTTTCAGCTTCATTAACATCATTCTCTCATTTAATGTCCAGTAACCTAGAATGTGTTTCTCGAGATTTTTCTTGATTAACATTCCAACACCATGTTGGTGTTTTTCTCCTCTAGAGTATATGAAGGTGTAATCGTCTCTCTTCACGCATCCATTATCAGTCCACCTAGTTTCTGCAATACCTATAATATCTAGCTTCATCCTATTAGCCTCCTGAATGAGGTTATCTAATTTCCTTGCCTTATACAACGTCCTAACATTCCATGTCGCAATGCGCAGTCGCTTTCCTCTTGTTTTCAGGGACAGATCATCACAGCCTAATCTTGCCGAAGGCTTCGAACTAGGTTGGTCATTATAATGTACCTTATTTGCAAAAGGCAGCAACTCTTCCCAAAGGCTATTTACAGCAGGACTAACTGTTCGGGGATCAGTAAGGCTTGCATCTTTTTCCTTTCTGTTTGTACTTATTCATGATTGATGTTGCAGACAATGGTAATATGCATGGTGAGGTACCAAACTCTTCCATGGTAGCTGGCCGTTGGCTCCATGTGAGCTCATCCGCCCTTAAGTTCAAGATGTTATAGATCTATAGGATGGCTACACACCCTATTTTATTAGGGTGATGGTTCAGTTGAGCTGTGACGAGCATTAATAGAGTGGCATGATGACACATAGCAAGCACCTTAAACTACGAGCTAGCCCTACCGGGGAAAAAAAATGCCTGATCTTGCTGCACCGTTCTCCAGCAATTTAAGGTACAAGACCAGCTAGAACATCATTCACAGGTGCTCTAGTAAGACAGATTATACCCTACTTACTAGTGACAGCTAACCATGTATCATCCAACCTGATCTCCCATAACTCTCAAGGCATCTACAACTATCCATCACCCTGTACGTCGCTGGCTGTACTGTCTACGGCAGTGACAGTAGCAATTGTGAGACAAGAACTACTCAAAATTGGCTAGACACAAATCTTTAAATCCACCATCAAAATTTGCTTACCTTCAATATTCATGATTTCTCCTCGTACGCCCGTCGTTACAAAACTCGATAATTTTCAGTACTCTTGCTTTTTTTGCTTCCATTCATTGAAACGTTGATTATAGTATGAATAAACGTATGAATAAAGAGTGGCCTACTTGGAACACTGACTAAACATTGTTTGTATACAAACATTTCAAGGCTCCGACTCGCAGGCCCAGGTTTACAGTTTTTACAAACCAGCTCGCTGATCTCACATTCTTATTCATATTTAAAATATATAATTTAAAATATACTTTAATATATTTTACTGATAATTTATATGAACATTTTTAAGGTGAAAGAGAGTCAATTTTGTAATTCTTTTAAAATATTATTCTTAAGTGTATATACTATACTGGTAACACACGGCTTGACTAAGGAAAACAAGGGGAAACCTCAGAATACAAAATAATCAAGATTACCTCAATTTCAATTGGATTGATGCCGGCAAAGAAGGTGATATCGACAAACAGAATGGCGACCATAAGGTTGGCGTGAATTATAACACGGTCAGCTGTCAACGATCGTCTATGTATTAAGTGGAAATTAGAACCGAAGATTTACAGAGAGTTTTTATCAAAGTTAGAGAAATTTATGTTCGTTTTTGGTTTTCAAAGCATGTTGTTTATGTTATATCCCTGGCACAAAGGAGAAAACAAAGATGTTTAAATCAATTTTTCCGTAATAGATTTTAAATGTAATTTTTTTCCTTGGACCTACTGTGTTATAGGACTACAAAACAACCCTATAGAATTTCAGCTTTTGGCTAAAAATATTACTTTTAGAAAGATATATAGACTTGTCATGCCTTGAACCCTAAATCCTGATTTTCGATACGTACAGTGAACGCAGTAAGTGCAAAAAGTACTCCCGTCTAGTATGTGGGACCAAGGTCAGTGCCCGATCATTTAATTTACTTACACGTAATTATTTTCATTTCAAACAGAATGAATATATAATGATTTTAGAATGAATAAAAGAATATTCATTGTGTTTATGTTTTCTTTTTGCTTATTCGGGAAAAATGCTACGTAAATTCCGTGTCTAA